>CAMOHE010047578.1:0-10255 GCA_946598075.1 Artocarpus hirsutus
ACATATAACCACATCCATAAATGAATTAAGTGTAAATCTATATACTTTAGTCTCTAATAAGATTCATAAATCACTTAGGATGGTTTTGGAAAGGTTGTAAGACATTTAGGGATTAGAAGGTGAGCAAAGTTGGGTTCACTATCTACAATTAGCACATGGGTTATTGGGTGGTTTACTTAAGGTAGACGGATGGTATACTGCCACTGATAGGTTTACTAGTTTCCAACCCTAGAATTAAAAAATTCATAGAAAATAAAATATAACTCCGATTTAGGCTCATGATAACTCGTTGGAAAGCTTAGAATGTCTACTTTTAAAATATGTAAACCAATTTACAAAATTTATTTTCATCTAATCCCAGAATTTCAAGAAAGAGCTACTGCCCATAGAGATAATACAAGGTTTATGGAATGTTAAGTTTTTCTTAAACCCAAAGCATACTATTATTATTCAAAATTTCAAAACCATTCCAAAATAGGCAGCATGCATCATAATAAATATATTCTTATGAGTTTTATACCAAAATCATCATTAAACCATATCTTTAGCCTTTTTTGCAAATAATGAGGAAAAGATGCATTAAATATGGAGAAAATACATACTAAAGCCAAGTTTGAATTAAAGAAAACCTACCTCAAAACTCCTTTGAAAAACACCAAAGTTCGGGTTTGAAAATCAAGCTTGAATTGACTCCAAAGAGGCTTCAAACATGGCTGGAAATTATAGTTACTTGGCTACAAAGAGAGCTTTATGCCTTGTGTCTTTAGCTAGAAATTGAAGTGAGAAAGGAGAGAATGAGAAACTAGAGAAGAGAGTGGTGATGGTTGAATAAATAGGCATCAAAATAATTTAGGAGTGGGAGATAATTGTAGGTTTAAGGAGAAAGTTATAGGAAGAAACAAATGAACATTAAAAGAAAATATTATCATGTCTCCCATGGAGACTTTTAGCAAATAATGCCAACATAATTGAGGGGACAAATGGGGCCAGTTGTGGAAGAAGATGAAGGAAGCATTAAAAAGGTGGTTGAGAAAATATATCAATGTCTCCTGGTAGTTGAAGTGAATTAATTCTATGTCTGTAAGTAGTTGAGGTGAATTAATTATGTCTCCAAATGAGAAGGAGGCTACTTAATTGAGTATTAATGTAGCGGGACAAGGTTGGTAGAAGTGATGAGTGATAGGTAGGTTTTAAATATTTACTATAGAGACTTGGTAAAAATACTAAAGTGATAATTTATTCATATGATTTTACAAAAATCATACCCGTTAAAATAACAGGTGTTTCAGTATTTGTCACACAAGATGTAGAAAGAAGTATGCATTAAAAAGAAGCAAGCTTTAACAAGTTTTCTTAATTGACTGTGTTTCTCACTCAAGAAGTGGAAAAGGGGCATGCCTATATAAGAAATAAGTTTTTACATGCCATTTTGATTCACTATTATTTCTATTGCTAAATTAGTAAGTTTTTTCACGTAAGAACTTAAACTATGGGGAAAGCCACAATTTAAAAAGTTTGCTCCAATCACTATTGCTTCTATGGCTAAATTTGTATGTTTTTCATAAAAGAAGTAGAAAGGGGACATGCTTATAAAAGAAATAAGTTTTAACATTTTTTTTGATTCACTATTGTTTGCATTGCCAAATTAGTGTGCTTTTTTCCACATAAAAATTGAAATAGGAGTGTGCTTAAATAAGAAATAAGTTTTATCAAGCTTTCTCAATATACTTTTTCTTTTCATTGGCTAAGTTAGTGCCTTTTTTTACATTAGAATTGAAATAGTGGGTTGCTTAAAAAAGAGCAATAATTTGAGCAAGTATTTTCATTTTACTTTAGTTTCTATGGCTAAATTAGTGTGTCTTTCTCACATGATGTAGAAAGGAGCGTGCTTTAAAAAGAAGCAAGCTTTAACAAGTTTTCCCAATTGACTGTGTTTCTCACTCAAGAAGTGGAAAGGAGTGTGCTAATATAAGAAATAAGTTTTCATATGCCTTTTCGATTCATTATTATTTCTATTAGTAAATTAGCGAGTTTTTTCACATAAGAACTTAAACTATGGGGGAAGCCACAATTTTAAAAAAGTTTGCTCAAATCACTATAGTTTTTATGGCTAAATATGTGTGTTTTTTTATAAATGAAGTAGAAAGGGGATATGCTAATACAAGAAATAAGTTTTAACATTTTTTAAATTCACTATTTTTTCTATTTCTAAATTAGCGCATTTTTTTTCATATAAGAATTGAAATAGAGGCGTGATTAAATAAGAAATAAGTTTTATGAAGTTTTTTCAATACAATTTTTTTTCCATTGGCTAAGTTAGCGCGTTTTTTTGCACAAGAATTGAAACTGTGGGATGTTTAAAAAATGAGCAACAATTTGAAGAAGCATTTTCATTTTACTTAAGTTTCTATGGCTAAATTAGTATATTTTTCACATAAGATGAAGAAAGGAGCATGCTTTAAAAAGAAGTAAGCTTTAACAAGTTTTCTCAATTGACTGTGTTTCTCACTCAAGAAATAGAAAGGGGGCGTGCTTATATAAGAAGTAAGTTTTTACATGCCTTTTCGATTCACTATTATTTCTATGGTTAAATTAGTACATTTTTTAATATAAGAGCTAAAATCATGGGGAGAGCCACAATTTTAAAAAGTTTGCTCAAATCACTGTAGTTTCTATGGCTAAATTTATGTGTTTTTCATAAAAGAGGTAGAAACGGGGACATGCTTATAAAAGAAATAAGTTTTAACATTTTTTTTAATTCACTATAGTTTCTATTGCTAAATTTGTGCCTTTTTTTTTCACATAAGAATTGAAAAAGAGGCGTGCTTAAATAAAAAGCAAGTTTTATCAATTTTTTTCAATATACTTTTTTTTTTCATTGGCTAAGTTAGTGCTTTTTTTTTTTCACATAAGAATAGAAACTGTGGGATGTTTAAAAAACAAGCAACAATTTGAACAAGTATTTTCATTTTTCTTTAGTTTCTATGGGTAAATTAATGTGTTTTTCACGCAAAATGTAGAAAGGAGCGTGCTTTAAAAAGCAATAAGCTGTAATAAGTTTTCTCAATTCACTGTGTTTCTCGCTTAAGAAGTGGAAAGGGGGCGTGTTGATGTAGGAAATAAGTTTTTACATGCCTTTTCAATTAATTATTATTTCTATTGCTAAATTAGTAAATTTTTTTAGATAAGAACTGAAACTGTGGGGAGAGCCACAATTTTAAAAAGTTTGCTCAAATCACTATAGTTTTTATGGCTAAATTTGTGTGTTTTTTTATAAAAGAAGTGGAAAGGGGACATGCTTATAAAAGAAATAAGTTTTTGTTGTGAATCAAGTATGTGTGGATGCCACCTCTTGGTATTCCGTGAGTTACAAGTAAACATTTTATTGCAAATTTATAATTCACATTTAGACCACATTATCACCCCATTAAATCCCTCTTAATATTGTGCATTATATCTCCTTTAATTAGATATGAAACATATGTAAGTTATGTCTATTACTATTACCTCTAGGATGATGACTTGGCCTATAACTAGAAGTTGCACTAAGCTTGTATGGATCTATTCTTCACAAGTGAAAGTATAAGAATTTGTTTTTATCTCCAATTCTCTTGTATTTCTCTATTGTTCTCTTTAGTCTTTGTTATACTTTGCTTTATTTTATAACATGTTATCAGCATGAGCCTTTAGTCTGTGAGCTTTTACAAGTATTGATTGCTCTTTGGTTCAATCACTTCTCGTTTTGAAAGTTATATTGTGCATATATATCTTTACTAATGTTCCTGTAGTATATCCATTCTCCCTTATAATTCTAAGGACATGTCTACTTTATCTATTATTAAATATAGCTTTATATCAATTGCACACTCCTTCTTTGAGATTGGTATTTCTGTTGGCTTTTGATCATTTCATTCTTTTTTTTTTTCTCATGTAAAATTAATTCTAGCAATTTCACCACCCATCACATTGTTGATATGTTATACATGTGTGCAGTGTTAACTATTTGATGTATTACATTTGCTTTCAGGATAGTAGTTGTATAATCCATATTTGTTATAATTAATTGTTATATTATTAATTTTGTTTTATTACATTAACAAATTATTTCTTTTATCATCAATGACTATATAATTAAAAAAAAATGAGTTTATTGTGTAAGTTTTCTTTTATCATTAATATGCTATTTTTTTTTCAATTAGTTTTAATGACATGATTTTCAATGACAATTTGATTGCAATATTTTTTTTATTTTCTATGCAAGTGCATGATATTTGGTATTCTCATATTGTTAATTTTTTTTATCCTTTTGTTAATCAATTAAGAATAAATTATTGTAATTCTTATTGACTTTATTTTATCCTATACTAGTTTGCACAATGTTGAATCTTACAAAGCTAGAGTTCGTTGCTCTTGATATTTCTGGCAATAATTATTTGGCATGGACTCTTAATGCTGAGATCCACCTTGATGCTATGAATCTTGGTAATACAATAAAAGAAGGAAATAACGCATCCTCATAGGATCGCGCAAAAGCAATGATATTCCTTCGTCATCATCTCCATGAAGGATTGAAAACTGAATATTTGATAGTAAAAGATCCATATGTCCTTTGGAATAATTTAAAGGAAAGGTATGACCACCAAAAGACTGTAATTCTTCCTAAAGCTCGCTATAATTGGATGCACCAACGACTGCAAGATTTTAAAACTATGAACGGGTATAATTCAACAATGTTTAAAATTACTTCTCAATTAAAATTGTGCGGAGAGAGTGTTATTGATGAAGACATGTTAGAAAAAACATACTCTACTTTTCATGCCTCTAATGTGCTTTTGCAACAGCAATATCGAGAGCTAGGCTTTAAGAAATATTATAAATTAATATTATGTATTCTCGTTGCCGAACAAAATAATGAACCATTAATGAAAAATCATCAATCTTGCCCAACTAGATCAATGCCATTCCCTGAAGCGAATGTGACATATGTTGAAGATCTTGGGCATGGTCGGCATGGTGGACGTGGACATGGATGTGGACATGGTTGTAGTCAAAGTCGCAGTCACGGTCGCGGTCGAGGTCGTGGTCGTGGTCGTGATCGTAGTCATGGTCGTGGTTTTTATAACCAAAACTCCTCAAATTTCAAGAAAGTTGCATGTCACTATAAAAAATGGGACAAGAATGAGGAGAAACAAGAAGAAAAGGGTTTTCAAAATAAAGCCCCTAAGAATAATGAAGATACTTGCCATAGATGTGGCATGAAGGGGCATTGGAGACGTACATGTCGCACGTCTAAACATTTTGTTGATCTTTACCAAGCTTCTTTGAAGGAAAAAGAAAAAGGTGCAGAGGTAAACTTTGTTGAGACAAACTTTATCGAACACCATGATCCCATAGATTTTACACACTTGAATGTTGCAGATTTCTTTAAGAATCATGATGGAAATTTTGAGAATTTAATTAGCGAGGAAAACATCAATATGGCTTGAAAAGATGTTCTTCCACCAGTCTATCCCGTTTGTTTTTTTTTTTTTTTGTGACCATAATTTTAGTATGTTTTGATGTTTTTTTTTTTATTTTAGTTTGGTTGCAATTTCGGTGTGATTTTATTATGTTTTGTAATCTCTATATGTTTTCTTATAAAAAAAAAAGATTGTGTTTAGTATATTATTTTCTTATCTCTTTGTTTTATTTTTTCATGAAGAGACACGGATTTCAAAAATCATTCCACCAGTATTAAAGTTAATGATGAAGCCTTTTGCCTAGCGGACAGTGGAACAACACACACTATTCTCAAAGATAAAAAAATATTTTTCCAATCTTATATTAGCTGAAGCTAATGTTAGTACAATATCTGGTGTTGTAAATCTCATTGAGGGCTTTGGTAGTGCTAATATATTATTACCTGGTGGCACAAAGTTTATGATTAACAATGCTATGTATTCTAGTAGATCAAAAAGAAATCTACTAAGTTTTAAAGATATACGTCGTAATGGTTATCATATTGAGACAAACAAATGAAAGAGACGTTGAATATCTTTATATTACGTCTAATGTCTTAGGAAAGAAACAAATATTGGAAAAGCTACCAGCATGCTCTTCTAGGTTCTATTATACATTTATAAATCCAATTAAATCCTATGTGGTTATGAACGAAGAATCTTCAAGGAATTTTATTGTTTGGCACAACCGTTTAGGTCATCCAGGTTCAATAATGATGCGAAGGATTATAGAAAATTCAAATGGACATCTTTTAAAGAACCAAAAGATTCTTTTGTCCAAAGATTTTTCATGTGCTGCTTATTTTCAAGGAAAACTGATTATAAGGCCATCCCTAATGAAAGTTACACTTGAATCTCCTACATTTTTAGAACAAATTTAAAGAGACATATGTGGGCCTATTATTCCATCATGTGGACCATTTCAATATTTTATGGTGCTAATAGATGCATCAACACGTTGGTCACATGTTTGTTTATTATCTACTCGCAATGTTGCATTTGCGAGACTCCTTGCTCAAATAATCCGATTACGAGCACAATTCCCAGATTATACAATCAAGAAAATTCGTCTAGATAATGCAGGAGAATTTACATCCCAAGCCTTTAATGATTACTGTATGTCAATTGGGATTACTGTTGAGCATCCTGTTGCTCATCTGCACACTTAAAATGGATTAGCATAATCTTTTATTAAAAGGTTGAAATTAATTGCTAGACCTTTACTTATGAGAACAAAATTGCCTAGCTCTGCTTAGGGACATGCCATATTACATGCTGCAGCACTTATTCGCATAAGGCCTACTGCATATCATAAATACTCCCAATTACAGTTTGTTTCTAGTAAAGAGCTTGATATTTCCCATCTAAGAATTTTTGGTTGCGCAGTATATGTCCCAATTGCTTCACCACAACGCACTAAGATGGGTCCTCAAAGGAGACTGAGAATTTATGTTGGATTTGAATCTCCATCAATAATCAAATATCTCAAACCCTTGACGGGTGACCTCTTTACGGCACGGTTTGTCAATTTCCAATTTGATGAGACAGTTTTCCCAGCATTAGGGGGAGATAAACAACAGCTCGAAAAACAAGAAATTTCATGGAATGCATTATCATTATCTCACTTTGATCCTTATACAAATCAATGTGACTTAGAAGTTCAAAAAATTATCCATTTGCAAAAGGTCGCAAATCAGTTACCAGATGCATTTACCGATGTCAAGAAAGTGACAAAATCACATATACCAGCTGAAAATGCTTCTATTCGAATTGATCTTCCTACCGAAAAAAATATTAATATGGTAGCAAATGAATCTAAGGCATGCCAAAAGCGTTGTAGACCTATCGGTTCTAAGGATAAAAATCCAAGAAAGAAAAAGGAGCTAAATAATAAGCAAGTTGGCATTTCCAATGTTATTAATGTTCTTGAAGAGCCCAGTACAAAAACAGTTGACATAGCTGAAGAATTAACCCCAGAAGAGGTTCAAGTATTTGAAAAAGATGTTAATGAAGAGATCTCAATAAGCTATGTCACTTCAAGAAAGAGATGGAACCGAAAGGAAATTGATGTCGACAACATATTTGCATATGCAATAGCTCTTGATATTACAGAAGAAAACGAGGATCTTGAACTAAAGTCTGTTGAAGAATGTCAGCGTAGAAATGATTGGCCAAAATGGAAAGACGCAATCCAGGTAGAATTAAATTCACTTGAAAAACGTCAAGTTTTTGGGCATGTTGTCCAAACACCTGAAGGTGTAAAACCTGTAGGCTACAAGTGGGTATTTGTGCGAAAGCGTAATGAAAAAAATGAAGTTGTTAGATATAAAGCACGACTTGTCACACAAGGCTTTTCGTAAAGACCTAGTATTGATTATGAGGAGACATATTCACCAGTGGTGGATCCAATTACATATAGATTTTTGATTAGCCTGGCAGTTTCAGAAGGACTTCACATGCGTCTAATGGATGTTGTAACGACCTATCTGTATCGGTCACTTGATAGTGACATTTATATGAAAGTCCCTAAAGGCTTAAAAATGCCTGAAACATGCAATTCAAAACCCCGGGAAATGTATTCAATTAAATTACAAAGATCTTTATATGGATTAAAGCAATCTGGACGTATGTGGTATAATCGTCTCAATGAATATCTTTTAAAAGAATGATATATTAACAATCCAATTTGCCCATGTGTTTTTATTAAAAGGTTTAAGTCTGGATTTGCTATTATTGCAGTTTATGTTGGCAATCTAAATATCATTGGGACTCATGAAGAGCTTACAGATATGATAACATATTTGAAAAATGAATTTGAAATGAAGGACTTAGGAAAAACAAAATTCTATCTCGGCTTGCAGATTGACCATTTATCAGAAGGGATTTTTGTTCATCAGTCAACATATATTGAAAAGGTATTAAAGCGTTTTAATATGGATAAATCCCATCCAATGAGTTCTCCCATGGTTGTATGATCCCTTGATGTGAAAAAGGATCCTTTTCGTCCTCGAGATGATGATGAAGAAATTGTGGGTCCAGAAGTACCATATCTTAGTGCTATTGGTGCACTAATGTATCTTGCTAACTGCACAAGACCTAACATATCATTCTCTGTTAGCTTACTAGCGAGATGTAATTCTTCACCAACTCGAAGACATTGGAATGGTGTCAAACAAAATGCTTCGTTATCTTCGTGGTACAATAGATATGGGTTTGTATTATGCACAGGATTCCAAGTCGGAATTGCTTGGATATGTAGATGTAGGATATTTGTCTAATCCACATAAAGCACGATCACAAACAGGTTATTTATTTACATATGGTGGTACAGCTATATCGTGGCATTCGACAAAACAAACCCTAACTGCCACATCTTCGAATCATGCTGAGATATTGGCAATTCATGAGGCAAGTCGAGAATGTGTATAGTTAAGATCCCTGGTGCAACATATAAGAGAAACATGTAATCTTTCATTCAACAAAGAAAGTCCAATTGTGTTGTATGAAGATAATGCAGCCTGTATTGCTCAACTCAAAGAGGGTTACATAAAAGGAGACATAACAAAACACATTTCACCAAAATTTTTTTTCACGCACGAGCTTCAAAAGAAAGGAGAGATCGACGTACATCAAATTCGCTCTAGTGACAACTTGGTAGATTTGTTTACAAAGGCACTTCGTACAACAACATTTGAGAAGTTGGTACACAAAATTGGTATGCATCGACTTAGAGATCTTTGAAAAAGACATGTTAACATGAGGGGGAGACACTACATATTGTACTCTTTTTCCCTTAGCCTAGGTTTTTGTCCCATTGGGTTTTCCTAGCAAGGTTTTTAATGAGACAATCCTAAATGCAATGTAACGCCCGCCTAATTTGATATAACGGATAATATTATATTAATGACGATGTTAAGTGATACACTCATGATAAGTGCTATGATATATGATAAATGGTGCTAACCATTTTATTTTAAGTGTTATGACAGGTGATGCTCGCGTGGAATTGATGTGCTCAAATATTCATGTCATTTATGTTATATGTTTAATTATATTTTTATTGATAATTTAATGTTATGAATGATTTTTAAGTGTTAAGGCAGTTCGGCAGGCCGGACTATTCAGTTCGGCAGGCCGAAATGATGTTCTCTGAACGGCAAGCCGATGGTATATCATCGGTAGGCCGGACTTCTGAGATCGGCAGGCCGATGACAGCTGACGAGCAGTCAGCAGAAATCTCACAAAAATTGTGATAAGGTTGAATTTATTTAAGGACGTTTTATTCTGATTAAATATCATAATTATGGGATGATTTGTTTAATTTGGTAAAGAAACATTTGACTTTTGAATTTATTGAATTTAATGGATAAGTTTTTCTCGTTTTTCAAATGCGGAATATGGTAACCGTTACAAAATTGATGACCTCCCTTATTGCTTCCCACTCTCCACGCATATGAACCCATTTTAATCAGAAAATTTCTAAATCATCTCTCATTTCTTTTACGTTACTTTTATTTCCACAACTCTCTCTCTAATTCTCTCTCTCGAATTTCACTCTCTCTCTCTCTCGATTTTCCTCTCTTTCTCATTCTCTCTCTTTATCACATTTCTTTCTTCCTCTTCCTCTCAAAAATTTTTCCAGTTATTATTTGTTAAAATACTGAAAATTTCTTTGGAGTATATTCAAGGAGTTTTAAGAAGAATTCATCCTAAGGTATGAGTTAAATTTTTTTAGTATTTCTGAAATTTTTCTTCTC
>CAMOHE010047579.1:0-30242 GCA_946598075.1 Artocarpus hirsutus
AGCTACTTTCCATTTCAATTGCTTTCCCAATTTGAGGCGACAAGTGGCGAGAAGAATCAGCTAATTGCTTGATTATTGTCTAGTTTCCTTTTCTTTTACAAAACATGCATTTACTTTTATATTATTGTAAGGCTTTTAAGCCATTTAGGAAACTTACTTTATTTGTTTTAGATTGAGCATCTTTTTTGGCTGGTAATTGATTTGCCCGAAATTCTATGGGCAATTAGGAGCTCAAAATTTGCAAAGGGGAACCACTATATATTGTAACGAATTTCATTCAATAATAATAAGTTTGACACACAATTTGAGGTTTAATTCTCTTTGGTTCCTAAACAAACTATTCGAACTTATCGGAAGATTCCGTGGCATTCAAAGACTTATCAATCAGTCCATCCATAGCTGATTGTGGTGTCCTCACATACCAAGGTTCGTGCTTCTTGTTAGGCATCGGGTCGCGGTTCCATACTAAACCGATTTGGAATTCGATCTTGAAGACCAACTTTGGTTAGGGTCGGGTTAGTTCTTGGCATGGTTCGTATCAAAGCCTTCATTGTAGTTATAATTTGTATAGATGATCTCCCCATGATTCTTCTAGATACAAACTGTTCTTCTCTAGGTGGCTAAAATATCGCAATCTTCTTGTTGCAGTCAATTATGGCATGATATTTTGTCAACTAATCCATACCCAAAATGACTTTAAAATCAACTATATCCAAAACCATGAGATCCATATATAAGGTTCTATCAGCAATTTGAACTGAGCAAGCCCTTAACATCTAATTCTATTCCATTTCTTCCTTGGATGGTAATATTACAGTATATCTTATTTTCAACAAATCTAGTGTAATGCCCAATTTCCTTACAAATGTGCTTGATGCAAATAAATGCATAGATCCTGAATCTATCAATGCATTTGCAGCAACTTTAGAAATTAAAATATTACCAGAGACTACAGAAGCATCTCCATTAGCTTGTTCCTCTTCCATCACATACACCCTTCCTTGGATTTTCTTTTGCATTGTGGGACAATCCTTTGCCAATTGTCCAGGCTTCTTGCACTTGAAACATAAGTTACTACCTTTATTACATTCTCCAAAATGATTCTTCCCACATTTAGCACATAGTGGCTTCTCAATTACATTAGCAGGGTGCTTAACTCTAGGGCGTTTACTATTTCCTTATTGTGGCTTCTGTTCTGCCCTTTTCTACTAGGTAAGATTCCTTGGTGTAAATCATGATCTCCTTTGTTGATGAAACTTCTCAATGTCTTTTTCATCATGATTGCCATCAACGCCATATCAACTAACTCTCTAAACTCCATGGTAGAAGACATCCTCACATCCCTTCTAATTTCAGGATTAAGACCGCTTAAGAAGTGGTCTATTTTCTCATTATTGTCTTGAGCAATATAAGGGACATATCTACAACCTTCATCAAATTTTCTAACATAATCACACACTGACATCCCTCCCTACTTTAGCTCCAAAAATTCCTTTACTTTTTGTGATCTAACATCCCTAGTGAAATACTTTTCATAGAAGATCTTCTTGAATTTGTTCCACATCAACTCATCCATTTTTGCTCCAAGCTTACTTCCTTCCCACCAAGTTCTTGTCCCCTTTTTAAGTAAGAAAATTGCACAAAGTACCTCTCCACTATCATTCAGCCACTGTAACTTATATGGATGAAGATGTTTCATTGTTGGAAGCTCTAGTTTCTCAACCATGGTTGTACTTGCCACATTCATGCAGCTACCACCATCGATAATCATACTGTACACTTTGTTGTTCATAAAACATCTAGTGTGGAAAATATTCTCCCGTTGCACATCATCTCCTTCCTTGGCTTGCATGTTCAACGCCCTTCTTGCTACCAATATCTCTCCTTGGATAGCAAGTTCCTTGCCTATTGCATCCAACAATTCAGGCATAGAGTTAAAATCAAACTCGGACTCACTTTCAGTTTCAATTTCATCATTGTCCTGCATCACAATTACTCTTTTGTTTGGGCATTGGCTAGCTATAAGTGCTTTTCCCTAACTCTTACAACAATGAATATCATGATTTCTAATGGTGGACGGATCAGTTTTACCTTGTGGCTTGGCTTTGGCGGGTTCTCCCTTATTTTCTAGCCTAGGTTTTTGGCCAGATTTGTGCTCTTCCTTCCTAGTGAAATTTGGCCTCCATGAGGTGGTGGTAGAGATAGGGTTTTGACATGCTACCCTGCTCCTCTTAAGCTGTTGCTCAATCTTTATAGCTATGTGCACCATATCCTAAATGTTGACATAATGGTGCAAGTCAGCCGCGTTGGCAATTTCACGGTTCAATAAAGCTAAGAATTTGGCCATGGTAGGCTCTCGATCCTCCTCTACATTCAACCATTTCCTTGTAGTAGTCCTCAATGCTCCTACCACCTTGTGTCAATCCTTGCAGCTTTTAATATAATCCTCAGTAATAAAGGGTTGGCACAAATCGCTTTCGCACCACTGTTTTCATCTCCGCCTATGTATCAATGGGACTTTCATCGTTTTTCCTTTTACTAATCATTAATTGATCCCACCAAACAACGGTTTAATCAGAGAACTTGATTGTTGCCAATTTCACCTTTTTCATCATGGAGTAGTTGTGGCAATCAAACATAAATTCCATCTTCTTTTCCCACTCTACATAAGCCTCTGGATCAGTCTTGCCTTGGAAGGATGGAATTTTCATCTTGATGCTACTCATGTTGTTATCTTTTGAGTTCTGGCTTCTCTAAGCACTGGTCCTTTCCTATTTCTCCTCAGGTTGTACTCTTCCTCCTCAAATCTGTCCAAATCCATTGATAAATGCTCCAAATTTGCCCCCTCAAATCCTTGGTGAGGCCATCCCCCTTTCTGCCTACTTGGCTTTTTACGAGGCTGATTGTTATGTTCTCTTCTGTCTTCTTTCATCTCCTCAAATTGCAAATCAATTTTGCTAAATTTATCTTCCAAGGTTTTGAAGAATAATTCCATCTCCTTCATAGTAAGTGCCCTAGAATCATCCTGCCCACATTGTTTATGAGCCATGATTTTTGCAAAACAAAGTTAAGTGTATAGACCTCACTCACTCCCTCACGTGTTTTCACTCGAAAATTAATTGATGTTCACTCGTGTTTACACCCAATCCTTGCTGATTTTAACTCAAACTCTCTAATTTTCACACTCAAAAATCCCTTTTGTCCTTCCCACAACCAATCCCACTTGATCAAGCAAGTCCAGCAACAATTCAATCTAACTTACAAGGAATCTATAAGTGGAATCAAGACTAAACACAAGGCTAATGCAGCAAGTAATTTGAGAAGCAACACTGAAATAAATGGCTTAGAAAAGGGGTAATAACTCATGGATTTAATGAATGGAATAGTAACAAAATTTTAGCAAAAGAGCAAATTAGCACATGGGTTTTGTTAGGCTTTTGATGCTGACAATAGAATCTTGGACAAGCAAGCCTAATGAATGGAAACTTGAACATAATCAGCAATCCTATCAAATTAATGATATTAAACCCCAACAGACTAATTTAGAAACCCCACAAACCAAATTCAACAAGCAATTTGACAGAAACTTCAAGAATTAATTTTTTTGTATGATTTTTTAAATACGGGGCATGAATTTTAGAACTAAGAATGATGAACAAACCCTAGAAAATTGAAAGAGATTGGATTCAAAGCAACAAGATTAGAAACTACACCCTAAACTAGAAGAACGGAGAAGAAGAATTCAGCCAAGATGATGATTCTTGAATTGATTGGAAACCTATTCTAACCCTAAGAACACTCAAATATTTAACCTAATGCAACCCTAAATTAAGACAAATAAAGGGATAGACAACCTGATGCTAGACTGGCTTTGATAAAACTGATATGAACCTTGCCAACATGTGACAAGACCCGATAGCAAGATTTGACACCAAGATCTTTTCTAGAACAAGTTTGGATGGTGGAAACTACAACCAATTGCTTAAAATGAAGCAAGAACCTAGGTATAGTCATATACGCCACAAACAGTGGTGGAAATCTACTTGATAAGTCAGTAGAACATACAAGACTCAATCTTGATCAATTCTTGGTTGTTCTTGAAGAACTCAGAAGAATACTCTCAATATCAAATAAATGACTAAAAACTGAATTTTATTGATAATGAATGCATTTAAATAGGCTAAAAACCAAACAATCCTAAAGGAAATAGAATCCTAAACCATGCCCATTATTGTAATGAAGGTTGTGATGGTTACTTGAATCAAAACTAATCCTAAGCACCTAAAAAATATTCAGCCACCTAGCATTAACTAATGATGCATGCAGTGGCGCTGTACAAGTTAGGAGCCATGTTCATGATCCCTTAAGCCATTCAAGTGGTCCAATCACAAGATCTAAGGCCAAGCGATTCAAGGAAGCATTGAACGGGCTCATTCAACAAGTTTGTGACATGTCACATAAATGGAGCCCCGGTATGGGCCCAAATCAATCACAAGAGAGCCTAGTCACTATGATTAAGGTTCTAGAAGATTCACATTGATGATGGTGCATGATTCCAGTAAATTGTGGGGTAAACTTCCTATTTTGGATCGACACATGGATGCCAGTTATCATGTTCGAGTCTCGTCATCAAATTATCTTTCTAATGTAATTTTCGTGATTTTTTAGTTGCCAAACTCAGATTTGTTAGGCAAGAAACAAACTTGGAAATTTTCCCTTTTTTCTATATTAGGTTAGGTGCATTTTAAGGGATAAAATTAGCTAGTTCCTTTTATGTTATTTCTATTAGATAACAGCCAGGAAAGTTATATTTTAGGGCTTAATTTCACATGGGAAAGCGCCAATTAAGGGATTTTCTAAGCCAACATTCGATTAGGGATTCTTTTGGGCTGAAAATCATTCCTATATAATTGTAAACACTTTGTTATTCTGATTTTAATAAATCAGATCATTATTCACAACTTTTAGTGAGACTTTCTTGCGTTCTTCTTATTTTCTTGAGAAGACTCTTTGAACTTATCAAGATTAATCTTGTGGCGTTCAACAAACTGACTTATCATCTACAGTTTAAGTGTTATTGCAAATTCTAGGTGTGGCGTCTTCCTATTTGTGGTTCTTGGTTCGCATCTCTCTAGACTAGGGGTCAAGGCTCAACAAACGTGTGTCTTAAGGGATTAGGAGTTCGATTTCAGATTTGGTGTTGGGTCTTGTCGCGTTAGTCTGCGGGGTTCATATCAACTAAGTCAATGGTCGAATATTAACCTTTAATAACAAACAAACTTACTAACTTTCCTAAAATAAATCCTAAGGAAAGAAAACCCTAAGCATCATCGGCCTTAAGTCCAGTTTGACTAAGACTTTGATGCTGAATTTTGACTAAGTGAAACCAACTTATAAACCTCATTACAAAGGATAACAAAACAAGAAAACCCTAATTGATAATTTTCAAGAACTTGGAATCAACAATTTGGCAACTTGGAATCAACTCTTCAGCTTGAATCATTTTCTTTTAGGATTCTTCAAAATTGATCTTCTTGCTTCAAGAACCTCCAAGATTCTTGTTCTTTTTGTTGAAACACACAATCTTCATGGTTGGTCCACTTCTTGTGTGACTTGAATAACTTGGACCATTCTTGGTTCGCCATCAGTTGTGAATTTGCTTGCAGCTTCTTTGTGAACAGCTTGAATTAGCTTGTTAAGTGCTTCTTTGAATCTTTTAGCTCCAATCCTTGTAACCGGACCAAATGGAACTGTAATTGGATCTTGTGTCCATTGAGCAGCTGTGTCTCCATCAATTAAGAATCATAGAAAAATGATCTAATAAAAGAGATTTGATTGTTGGAATGAAAATTTTTGGAATTGTGTAACTTTAGGGAATTTGGGGTTGATTTGAGATCTTGTGAATGCCCTATACTTTTGTCTTTGTTTGCAAGTTGTTTTGATGAATTTTAAGCTTTGGAGAGTGTTAAAAATTAAGGGGAAATACTGTCCAAATTGTTAGAAAAAGTTTTGGACCAATTAGATAACAAAAGTCCACTTTTGCCCTTAAAAACTAACTAGTTTTGCCATGTTACTAATTTTCATGCTTTTGATACTTTAAGGGACTTTTGGGATTAAGATGGATATTTTATCCTCAACATTACATGAATTTATGAGTTTTATTACAATTACTGTTCTTAATAATATTTTTATGAGCTGAGTTCTTTACTTTGAAATGAAAATACAAGGAAGTGTTACGGGCTTCAAAAATAGAATATTTAGTTCTAGTTTCCACCTCCTTTCCTCTTATTTAATATGGTTGTAACTATAAGGTTGGAAATGAGATGTTTGCGGGGACATAGTCAGTCTTTGTTTAAGACTGATTTTATACTTGAAATGAAATCTTTAACACATAAGTAACTAGTATGTGTTTATTGGTTTATTAACAAAATATAAACACTATTTTCAAAAGGATTGGATACCAGATCTGAAGAGGAAAATCACCCTGGCAATAGTTTACATTACTCCATGATATGAGTTACGTAGAATTTGATACAAACCATGCCAACAACGTGATGAAACTTGACACCAAATCTAGAAATTTCGAACCCCAAGACCTCTCAAGTTGAATGGAAACCGCAACCCGTTGCTTAACAAAGCAAGAACCTTCGTATGGTGTAGACGCCACAAACGGGTATGGAAAGTCCATTTGATAAGTCAATCAAACACCACAAGGAATCCTTGATAAGGTTGGAAAAGTTTTTTCAAGAACTTAAGAAGAATAACTTTCAATATAAATGAACATCAAAACTGAATTGCATAATCTGAAAGATGGCCTTATATGGCCGAAATTCACATAGGGTTTGTTTTAAATGTAAAATTCCTAATCTACCCTTAATGAAGGAATCGCCTAAATAAAGCTCTAGGATGGAATCAAATTTAACTCAAGATTCCTTTCTCCTATTCATGACTATAATAAAGTCTAAACAAATATTCTAAATTTCAAATGGTGAAACCGAAACTTAAACTAAAATAAGATTAGTAAAAATTCAAATCTTCAATCTTGAATGGCTTCCTTCTAGATCAACTTTGATGAGGACAACCAGCCTTTGTTCACCCTTAGTAGTGAACACACTCTCTTCTTATTGTTGAACTCTTCAGACCAAATTATTCAGCTCTTCTTTGAATCTTTTAGCTTGAGCCCTCGTCACCAGACCAACTGGAACTTGAATCAAATCGTGAAAATTCCTTACAACCTTCATGTCCTCATCATTCCCCTGCTCTTGAGAAGGATTTGTCCTCAAATCAACACCTACATATAAAGGACTCAAGTTAAAAACATTGAAAGTAGCATTAACATTGTACTCACTTGGTAAGTTAAGTTTGTAGGCATTGTCATTGATCTGTTCTAGCACTTGAAAAGGACCATCTCCTCAGGGTAGCAACTTAGTACGTCTTTGTCCTGGAAATCGTTCTTTCCACATGTGTAACCACACCCAATCATCGGGCTCAAAAACCAGCTTGTGACGTCCTTTATTAGCTTGACTGATGTATTGTTTGCTTTTTGTCTCTATGTTGATCCGTGCCCTCTCATGGAGTTGCTTCACAAATTCTGCCTTCTTCTTACCATCTTGTTTATACCGAATGACATACGAAAAAGTCTCAATGAATTCAACCCATGTCTCTTGTTCAGCTTGTGTTGACCTTTCAAATGCTACAAGGATTCATGATCTATACGAATCACAAACTCCTTTGGCCAAAAGTAGTGTTGCCATGTCTCTAAAGCTCAAACCAATGCATACAACTCTTTGTCATAAGTGGGGTAGTTAAGTGCAGCCTCCTTGTCACAAGTAGTGTTTACTAACCTTGTTTGCTGAAGAACTCCTACAATTGATGAAGAGAAGAACGTCCCAGAAGAGCCTTAACCAACTTATTTTCTTTGCTACCCTCTATCCATGATCAGAGTGTGTATGGGCGCACGTCGTACAGCACTTCCTTGGTGACTCTCCTTCCAACCAATTGAGAAATTCCCACAACTACCATTCATGATTTATGAAGAATAGCTCTTCAGGGGAGTTTCAGAGACACATAGTATAAAGTGCTCACTCTTGATCTCTTAACTAATCTAAATAACTTATGAGTCTCGCCCCTTATATATAGAGGTTGGACCGAGGGGTTTGTCCATATCAGATAAGGCCTCAAAAATTCATATCGGGATCATTATCTAATAAAATTGCATAAAAATGTGTGATTAGATTATCGTTCGATTGGCAGGCTGAACTGGTAGATCGGCCTGCCGAACTTAATCCATCGTCAAGCTAAACCTGAAGATTGACCTGCTGAACTTACGATAAATGATCCTTGCGAATTTTTTATTTTCCAATTAAGATTCTTTAGAAAAATCCTTAGTTTTAATTCAAATACCCCAATAAAAAAGTTATCTGATTAAAACAACCATATCTAGATAATCTCTAGGAAAATAAATAGTTTAAAAATTCAACAAGTTTATCTTGAATTAGTTTACACAAAAATTAATTCAACTGATAAATAGACACGAATTATCTGATCTAATCGAATTTCAGTCAATCTAATAATATAACATAAGTCACCAATTTATTGGAAAAACATGTCGTTTCGTTATAGGATTTATTATGAGGTAGTAAAAGGGACATGATGAACCTATATAGTTTAAACTCCCGATGATTATGAAACCCAATATCCCATTTATACATTTCATAATTATCAACTCTAACACTACTCTACTAAAAGTTTAGAGTTACACTCTTGAACTATAGAGAATTACAAAGCCCGAATAGTTAAGTCTCCGTGACATGTCATGATGTATTGTATCCTCATAGGATTATCTATAGTCGGCTTAAGGATAAATTCTGTCTTACTTTCTTGATTATTTTTCTCATACATTCCATTATCTGACCATCAGAAAACTTACCATCTAAATATAGTATACCATTCGGTTACACCTATATATCCAAATAATTAAGCGCTTCAATTTTCTGATTACAGGATAATGTATATAAGAGGATATCAACACTCGTAAAGAGGAGCTATGGATTCATATTTATAAATAACAAGTTTACGCTACCAAGAGTCATGTCTCCAACATATCAGCATGCGTGCCAACATAAATGTGGATGTCATCCTTTAGTACATCAGAAGATATAAGTCAAGACAACAAGCCTATTATTCATCTCAAGATTAAGAGACAACACATATGATTGTCTAAAGTGACTTAATTTGTCAAGATAGAATTATTAATCCAAATCAATTATACTTTATGTCCCGATCCAATGCATCATCACCTATGACAATGTACCAATGTTTTTATTCATGGAGTCCACCTCAATGGCCAAGATAAACTATCTCCTATTAGAAATATAAACAACATAACAATCTTTGCATGAATAAGGCTAGATTGCGGATCTTATGATTTAGACTGTCACCTTTAGAATCATGTCTTTTGCATAGTCTGTCCATCGTATGCATGATTCTGAAGGTTTAGATCAACAGTCTCAGACTTTTGTTTGCTTATCATACATTTAACAAATATGAATATAAAGAGGACAAGAATTTGGTATATGAATAAATAAGCTCTTTATTGATAAAATGTTTTCAAAAACATATTACATTTTTTACTCCTTAGGGCATACATGTCTAACACCATTAACATCATAGACACGCCGTGATAAGAGGGGTAGGGTAGCTAGTCCCAAACCAAACATGACAAGTCCAAACCTTGCGAAACATCATAAACATAAACATTGGGTGTGCAATGCTTAATTAAGTGATATATATATGTAGATATACTTTTAACATACTTTATCATTGAAGCATATGTTAAACCTTCTTGTTGCAACAAGAGTTTCATGAGTAGACAATATGTAAAAGCAAACTTAAAAATTATCATAAAACATATTCTCAAAACTTTTATCATATTACAGGTGAGAATGTATCTACTTGACTTATTTACTTACTAAACCTTAAATCGGATGACGTTACTGCGGTTCTCAGAGTGCTCTCTTTTTGGAGTGTTCATGTTGATCATTCATGTAATATATGAAATTAATATTCATGTTGATAATATTATGTAATACCGTATTACATCATCATACATCATTTTTAATAAAACAAAGCATCTTTAACTTACAAATATGCACTTAGAATAAGAAACTCAAAGACAGAAAACTTAATGTTTAATCATGTAGGGAAATTCATCTTAATTTATAAGCATGAATAAAGTTTAAAACTTCTCTCATAACATAGCTAACATACATAACATCCATCAAATTTTCTTCTCTTGAAAATACTAATTCAAAATACCTTTTTTTCTAATTTTCAAAACATTCAAGTAAATCTGCTAATCATAGAAACTGATTGACCTTCAAGGATTCATAAACCTATATCTTTCAATTCATATTCAATTAGAGTATGAAAATTTACAAGAATAAAGTTAACACATGTATATAACAGTTAGATTTTTGTTTAGTCCCAAAAATTTTGTTTGATAATTTAAATAAATCACAAAATTAATACTACAAAAGTTGTCAACAAAGCCTGGCAGTGAGCAGTCCTAATTAAAAATTATGGATTCAATCATTTATACTATAAAATAATTTATAAAAATTAGTACACATAATAGATAATAAAATCATAATATATCCAAAATTCGACTCCAAATAAATTCAGAGTAATTCAAAATATACGTTTTAATTCAGAGTTAGTATCAACATCAAACATGCTAAACAATGAACTCGTTTCATTCAAACATTCTTATAAAATTGAATTTGTATGATATGCTTCTGAAATTTTAACATGACATGCCCAACATATAAATAAAAGTTAAAGAAAATAAATCATGCATAACATATTTAAAAATATGATTTATCATCTCATGAATTATATAGAGCATATAAGGAAAACATTTATAACTAATCAATATTTGGCAATTAGCAAATTTTATCTTTAAAACATAATAAGGATATAAAGCTAAAAATGTACAAACATTTAGTTAACAAGTCAACAATGAATAAAAAGAGGCTTTTGGCCCCATAAAATGGACTCTACAAGATACAATACAAATCTACCAATAGATAAAATTTTATGAGCAGTGTTTGATTGAAAGATCATGACCCTAAAACTGTTTTGAACAAAAATTTATCAAAAATCGTCAACATTCCTATTCAAATGCTTGATATAATATAATATAACATAAAGGCTTATAATCCTAACATCTCACCGTGTTTTGCACCGAATTCTTCATCTCCCATGGGGGCACCTCTAATGGTGGCATTTCATCAATATCAGCTTCATCTTTGGATTCGATTTCACCATCTTCCCAGATCACCATAGCTCGCTTGTTTGGACATTGGCTAGCTATGTGCCCTCTCCCCTGGCATTTGAAGCATTTAATCTCACTAGAACGATTTGAAGTAGGGCTGATTTACCTTAAGAAACCGTGATGGAGGTGGCTGGTTTGTGCTCGGGTTTGGACTTGGAGGTGGACGGATTTTTTTCTTTCTTTGGGTAGCTCATCCTCCAAGGAGCTGTGTTTGGATGTTGTGGGGCTGGTCTTGGCTGTGCGCCACCTCTCTTGAGTTGCCTCTCAACCTTAATTGCCATATGTACCAAATCCTCCAACTCCACATAATGATGTATCTCGATCGTGTTGGCAATCTCTTGGTTTAAACCATTCAAAAATCTTGCCATTGTCACCTCCTGATCCTCTTCTACATTGGCTCTAATCATAGCCATTTCCATCCCTTGATAATACTCATCTATGCTCTAGTTACCTTGATGGAGACCTTGCAGCTTGAGAAGTACATCCCAATAATGGTGACTTGGCACAAATCATCATCTCATCACTCTCTTCATCTCATGCCAAGTTTCAATAAGATGCTCATTGTTCCAGCTCCTATTGATGCACAATCGATCCCACCACACAATAGCATAATCAATAAACTCAATGGCAGCAAGTTCTACCTTCTTTAATTTGGAGTAGCTGTGACAATCAAAAACCAACTCCATCTTCTTTTCCCACTCAAGGTATGCTTCCGGGTCACTTTTTCCTTGAAATGCCAGAATTTTCATCTTGATACTTCTAAGTTGCCATCTACTCGGTTCCTAGCTTCTCTATCCCGACCAAATCTTCTATGACTGCTCACTAACATCCTATCAAACTCCTCCTCAAAAACCATCCCCATCAAATTCATCTAAATCCTCCACTTCCTATTGGTACAACCTATTCCTCCTTGGTGCATTCGGAGCAATTGATGGTTGCCCATGCTGTGTTCCCTCTTCTACCCTATCCAACCTCTCATGGATTTGATCTAACTCCCTCCTCAACCTCTGTCTCATCTCCCCCATGAATGCTTGCATTTGCAGATTCGGTCCAATGGGTGGTTGAACCTCTTCATTTGTGTTATTCTCTTGATTTTGAGACATGATTGAATTCTACAAAACAAAGTTACAACAATATAGAAAGGAACCTCACCACACTCTTGATGCAAGCAGTGGAGCTGTACAAGTTAGGAGCTATGTTCGTGATCCCTTAAGCTATTTAAGTGGTCCAATCACAAGATCTAAGGCCAAGCGATTCAAGGAAGCATTGAACGGGCTCATTCAACAAGTTTCTGACATGTCACATAAATGGAGCCCTGGTATGGACCCAAATCAATCACAAGAGAGCCTAGTCACTATGATTAAGGTTCTAGAAGATTCACATTGATGATGGTGCATGATTCCAGTAAATTGTGGGGCAAACTTATAATTTCAGGAAACCTTCTTATTTTGGATCGACACATGGGTGCCAGGTCATCAAGTTCGAGTCTCGTCATCAAATTATCTTTCTAATGTAATTTTTGTAATTTCTTAGTTGCTAAACTTGGTTTTGTTAGGCAAGAAAACAAACTTGGATATTTTCTCTTTTTCTAGATTAGGTTAGGTGCATTTTAAGGGATAAAATTAGCTACTTTCCTTTTATGTTATTTCTATTAGATGACGGCCAGCAAAGTCAGATTTTAGGGCTTAATTTTGCATGGGAAGGCGTCAATTAAGGGATTTTCTAAGTCAACATTTGATTAGGGATTCTTTTGGGCTGAAAATCGTTCCTATATAATTGTAAACACTTTGTTATTCTAATTTGAATAAATCAGATCATTATTCATGACTTTTGGTGAGACTTTCTTACGTTCTTCTTATTTTCTTGAGAAGACTCTTTGAACTTATCAAGATTAATCTTGTGGCGTTCAACAAACTGACTTATCATCTAGAGTTTAAGTGTTCTTGCAAATTCTAGGTGTGGCGTCTTCCTATCTGTGGTTCTTGGTTCGCGTCTCTCTAGATTACAGGTCAAGGTTCAGCAAACGTGTGTCTTAAAGGATTAGGAGTTTGATTTGAGATTTGGTGTCGGGTCTTGTTGCGTTAGTTGACGGGGTTCATATCAACTCCCTCACATGTTTCGCTCGAAATAAAATGATTCACTCAAATTTACTCGTGTTTCACTCAATTAATTTGACTTTTACCCTTTAATACACTCACACTCTCTGCATTTTTCCACTTGTATTCTTCTTTTAGTTCTTTCAAAACTAATCAAACAATAACAAGAAGGATCCAAGCAGCAATTTAAGGTGAGATACGAACCAAAGGACTCCAATTTGGCCATGGATTTTTGATGAATTTTGTCACTTAAGCGTGGAGTTTTGGCAAAAGGGTGTCTAAGATGTGAGAAACAAGAATAGAACAAAAAATTTTAAGAGGGGTTCCCAAACTTTTTTTTCGGATCTTCAGCAAGGAACCACTAGAACAAATCAAGATTAAAGAGTGGGTCATAAGACACAATCCACAATCTCAAACTAGAAGTGCAATATCAAGATTAGAGGAATCCCAAAATGAAACCTAAAAGCTAAAGAATCAATGAAGAACCCTAAAGAAATTCAAGAAAATTAAAATATTGTAACCCAAGAAACCAAAGGAGCAATTCAAGTTTGACTCTTTCAAGACTAATGAAACAATTCAAGAACCACGAAAGATGATTTCAAGAAACCTTAAAGAACCAAATTCAAAAAATATATATATATATATTTTGTTGAATTGACACTCCAACCCTAATACAAATTTGACATGCAAAATAAGAAAAAGGATAAACAAACCTAAAGAACTGAAGGGCTCTGACACCAATTGATAAGAATCTCACCACAAGGTGACGAAACCGGACACCAAATCTAGAAATTTTAAACCCCAAAACCTCTCAAGTTGAATGGAAACCATGACCCGTTGCTTAACAAAGTGAGAACCTTGGTATGGTGTAGATACCACAAATGGGTATGGAAAGTCCATTTGATAAGTCAATCAATGCCACAAGGAATCCTTGATAAGTTTAGAAAAGTTTCTTCAAGAACTCAAGAAGAATAACTTTCAATATATATGAACATCAAAACTGAATTGCATAATCTCAAAGATGGCCTTATATGACCGAAATTTACATAGGGTTTGTTTTAAATGTAAAATTCTTAATCTACCCTTAATGAATGAATCACATAAATAAAGCCCTAGGATGGAATCAAATTTAACTCAAGATTCCTTCCTCCTATTCACGACTATAATAAAGTCTAAACAAATATTATAAATTTCAGATGGTGAAACTAAAATAAGATTACAAAGAATTCAAATCTTAAATCTTGAATGGCTTCCTTCCAGATCAACTTTGATGAGTAAAACTCGCCTTTGTTTGCTCTCAGTAGTGAACTCACTCTCTTCTTGTTGTAGAACTCTTCGGACCAAATTATTTGGCTCTTCTTTGAATCTTTTAGCTCGAGCCTTCGTCACCGGACCAACTGAAACTTGAATCGGATCATGAAAATTCCTTGCAGCCTTAATGTCCTCATCAGAATTTCACCTACATCACGACAAATGTTGTATAAGTTTGTATGTATGGTTATGATTTTAAGGAGCATAAGTAACATAAGAATATTTTGATTTTGAGCATTAGGCAAGCATGCATTATATGTTAAAGACATTGTACCCAAAATATTTTTTAAAAGTTGAAGCATATAGGAGGAAGTTTGATGAGGTTTTATGGGCTACTTGTGATGGGATGGTATATTTAATTGAGTTAGTCTCAATGGAGGCTATACTCCACACGTATCATCTTGATGGAGGCATACAGTTTTCATACGTTGTCTCGATGGAGACCTATGGAACTTATTGTTATTTTAACGAAGATTGTCTCGACAGGGTCATGCAATGTGGGAAGCCACACAACAGCATCTATGATCCAAAGGAATTGACAAAAGGAAACCTACTAATGCAAGCAACGGAGCTGAACAAGTTAGGAGTCATGTTCGTGATCCATTAAGCCATTCAAGTGCTCCAATCATGAGATCTAAGGCCAAGCGATTCAAGGAAGCATTGAACGGGCTCATTCAACAAGTTTGTTATGTGTCACATAAATGGAGCCTTGGCATAGGCCCAAATCAACCTTAAGAGAGCCTAGTCACTATGATTAAGGATCTAGAAGATTCACGTTGATGATGGTGCACGATTCCAGTAAATTGTGGGGCTAATTTGTCAGATTTGTAATTTTGAGAAACCTTCCTATTTTGGATCGACACGTGGGTGTCATGTCATCAAGTTCGAGCCTCATCATCAATTTATTATTTTAATGTAATTTTTGTATTTTCTTAGTCGTCAAATTTGGTTTTGTCAGGCATGAAAACAAACTTGGGTACTTCCCCTTTTCTAGATTAGGTTAGGTGCATTTTAAGGTATAAAATTAGCTACTTTCCTTTTGTGTTATTTCTGTTGGATTACAGCCAGCAAAGTTTGGATTTTAAGGCTTAATTTCACATGGGAAAGCACCAATTAAGGGATTTTCCAAGTCTGCATTTGCTTAGGGATTTTTTTTTGGGCTGAAAATCGTTCCCATATATTTGTAAACACTTTGTTATTTTAAAAAAGAAGAAATCAGATCATCATTCATGAATTTGGTGAGACTTTCTTGTGTTTTTCTTATTTTCTTGAGAAGACTCTCTGAACTTATTAAGATTAAACTTGTGGCATTCAACAAACTGACTTATCATCTAGAGTTTTAAGTGTTCTTGCAATTCTAGGTGTGGCATCTTCCTATCATGGTTCTTGGTTCATGTCTTACTAGATTATGAGTCAAGGCTCAATAAACGAGTGTCTTAAAGGATTAAGGGTTCGATTCTAGATTTGGTGTCGAGTCTTGTCGCATTAGTTGGTGGGGTTCATATCACCTACCTGTTTTAAAAAGCCCGAAAGAAAAATCATGCACACGTTATGTTTTATGCAAAACAGGTACATTGTAAGTTTCCAAAGAAAAGAAAAGCATGATTTATATGGAATCATTCATGGCATAGTCATTCATGTTATTTAATATCCCTTAAGCTAACTAATAAGCTCGTGTAAAGCTTATTTAGTTTGGATAAGAACTATTAACCTTTAAATTTCATTATAAGTGTTATAGTTTACTTAAAATATACATTTTAGAATAAAAGAGTTTTGAAATTGTTAGTTTCATTCATTTCCTTATTTACAATATATATGTTATTCAAACTTTAAAATATGAACGTAACTATACTTTCTCATCCAGACTTAGTAACATTTGTTTGTTCATAAACTAGAGCTACTAAGATTTACAAAACAGATTTCTAAGATACATTTCGAAAGCTGCTCTAAAACATGGCATATGAACAAATCATTGTCTAGCAGCTTTAGATACTCAGTCAACCCCTAACCTTGTACATGCTCACCTGCATCACGGACAATCTAAAACGGTGAAAACTTAGTAGCAGAATGAATAGATCGGCTATAAGCAAACTCAACATGTGGTAAACACTCCTCCCATGTCTTAATGTTGTTCTTAATGATAGCCCTCAACAACATAGATAAAGTCCTATTCACTACTTCCATTTGACCATCAGTCTATGGATGACAAATAGTAGAGAACAATAACTTAGTTCCTAACTTACCCCACAAGGTCTTCTGGAAATAACTCAAGAACTTAGCATCTCTACCAGAAACTATAGTCCTAGCCATACCATGTAATCAAACAATCTCTCTAAAGAACAAATCAACAACTAACAAAGCATTATCAGTCTTATGACAAGGGATAAAGTGTGCCATCTTAGAGAAACGATCTACAACCACAAAAATAGAGTCTGATCCACGCCTATACCTAGGAAGCCCTAACACAAAGTCCAACAAAAATATCAATCCAAGGTGCTGTAGGGATAAGTAATGGCGTTTACAATCCATGGTTATGTACAAGAGATTTAGGTTGCCTATTTGTCACACATCTACCACAAACTCTCTCAACATCCTATTTCATGTGTGGCCAAAAGAAGTGTTCTTGCAAAACAACTAGGGTTTTAGCTACTCCAAAATGTCCCATCAATCCTCCTCCATGTGACTCTCTCATTAATAGATCCCTCAAAGATCAATTTGGAATGCACAACCTATTCTCTCGGAACAAATAACTGTCATGTTTAAAGAACTTTCCAAACACTATTTTCTCACAATCTGCATAACTCTCTCCAAAATCATGGTCTGAAGCGTATAACTCCTAATTTGTTCAAAACCAAGTAATTTAGCATCAAGAGTAGAAATCAATGTGTAGCTATTGCAACGATGTTGGTCTTACCTTGCTTGTATTGGATAACATTGGGAAATGTCTCAATGAATTCTAACCATCGTGTGTGTCTCTTGTTCAGGTTTTGTTGGCCTTTTTAGTGCTTTAAGGACACACAATTAGTGTGAATCATGAACACCTTAGGCCACAGATAGTGCTGCCACATTTCCAAAGCTCGAACCAAAGCGTACAACTCTTTGTCATAAGCTAGATAGTTCGAGGCTACACCACTTAGTTTCTCACTAAAATAAGCCAATGGATGCCCCTCTTGAGTAAGTACGGCTCAAATTCCACTTAGTCTTAATGAATCCAACCCATTGAGCATGTCTCTTGTTTAGCTTGTGTTGACCTGTCAAATGCTTCAAGGATTCATGATCCGTACCAATCACAATCTCCTTTGGCCACAAGTAGTGCTGCCATATCTCCAAAGCTCAAACCAATGCGTACAACTCTATGTCATAAGTGGGGGTTAAGTGCAGCCTCGCTTAACTTCTCAGTAAAGTATGCAAGTGGTCTTCCATCCTGCATAAGAACAGCGCCTATACTTACACTAGAAGCATCACATTCAATTTTGAATGTTTTAGACAAATTAGGTAAAGCAAGTAAAGGAGTGTGAGTAAGCTTATGTGTAATGAGATGAAACGCCTTCTCTTGTTTTTCACCCCATCTAAATGCAATGTTCTTCATGACAACTTGGGTAAGTGATGCAATGATAGTGCTAAAATCTTTCACAAACCTCTTGTAAAAACTAGGAAGTCCATGAAACTCCTAACATCACCTATACTGGAGGGGGTCGGTCAATCTTGGATGGGTTTGATCTTTGCTTCATCAACCTCGATACCTTTAGCACTCACAACAAAACCTAGGAAAACAAGTTTATCGGTGCAAAAAGTACACTTTTTGAGGTTAGCAGGTAGCTTCTCCTTTCTAAGCACATCCATAACCGAACACAAATGTGAGACATGTTCGTGCAAACTCTTGTTGTAAATCAGAATATCATCAAAATGCACAACAATGAATCTACCAATGAAAGCACACAAACATGTTATATTAAACACATGAAAGTGCTAGGTGCATCCAAACGGCATAACTAACCTACTCATACAGCCCATATTTAGTTTTAAACGTTGTCTTCCATTCATCTCCTTCTTTCATTCATATTTGATGATACCCACTCTCAAGATCAATCTTAGAAAACACACAAAAACCATGTAGCTCATCTAACATATCATCTAAGTGAAGAATAGGGTGTTGATATTTTACTGTTATGTTGTTGATGGCTCTGCAATCAACACATATCCTCCATGTCCCATCCTTCTTAGCACTAGAATCACTAGAACTATGCAAGGACTCATGCTTTCTCTCACGTACCCTTTCTTCATCAAATCTTCAACTTGACTTTCAAGCTCCTTTGTCTCTTCCTGGTTGCTCCTATATGATGGTTGGTTTGGAGTTGATGCACTAGGCACGAAATTGATTTGATGTTCCATCCATTGGATAGGTGGTAAATCATGTGGTAACTCCTCGGGAAACACATCCTCGAACTCCTGCAAGAGAGAAACAACAACACTAGGGAAAGAAGAGTCTAATTGTTGAGTGTTTAGAAGGGCCTCTTTGTACATGAGTACATTCATTGGCTATTTTGAAAACAATGCTTGCTTAACCTCACTTGTTTTTACCTAGAAATTTCTTTGTTCTCTCTCTGATTTTATCTCCTTCGCTGAACTCTTCTCTCTCTTTTCTTCCTCCAAATTTGTCTTTTCTCTCTTATTTTCACTCTCTTTCTTTTGCTCTCGTAAATTATTTTGATCTCTTGGTGTCCTTCGTTCACTTAATCTTTGTAATCTCACTTGATCCTCATAGGCTTGTTTTGGCGTCATCGAAGCTAGGGTGATTGTCCACTGATTGAACAAGAATGAGTGCTTGTTGGTGAAGTTTTCATGCTGCACATGTCTATCAAATTGCCACAGTCTTCCTAACAGGAGATGTCCAGCTTGCATTGGTAGCACATCGCACAATACTTCATCCTCATATTTACCAATCTGAAATGATACACCACTTGCTTTGTAACCCTCACTTCACCACTTGCTTTGTTTCAGATAGAGATGCTAACTTTTTGAGTTACTTTTGAAAGACCATATGGTGTAAGTTAGGAACTAAGTTATTATTTTCTACTACTTGTCATCTACAAACTGATGGTCAAACTAGAGTAGTTAATAGGACTTTATCTATATTCTTAAGGGCTATTATTAAAAAGAACATTAAAACTTGAGAAGAGTGTTTACCACACGTTAAGTTTGGTTATAATCGTATTGCTCATTCTCCTACTAAGTTTCCACCGTTTGAAATTGTTTATGGTTTCAATCCTTTAACTCTATTGGATTTATAGCCATTAGCTTTATCTGAACGTGCTAACTTAGATGGAAAGAAAAAGGCTGAATTTGTTAAGCAGATACATGAGAAAGCAAGACTCAACATTGAGAGAAAAATGGAGCAATATGCAAAACAAGCAAACAAAGGGCATAAGTAACTAATCTTTGAACCTGGAGATTGGGTATGGTTACACATAACATAGGAAAAGAAAGATTTTTGGCACAAAGGCGTTCTAACTAACTTTTGAGGGGAGATGGGACCTTTTCAAGTCTTGGAGTGCATCAATGACAATGCCTATAAATTGAATCTACTGGGTGAGTATAATGTTAGTGCTACTTTTAATGTTTCTGATTTAACTCCTTTTGATGTAAGTGATGATTTGAGGACAAATCCTTTTCAAGAGGAGGCGAATGATGAGCACACACCTAATACATAGAGTAAGGATTCAATTCAAGTTCCAATTGGGCCAGTTACAAGAGCTGGAGCTTAAAAATTTAAAGAGACTCTTAATGGGCTGATTCAAAGCATTTGGACTGAGGTGAATTCATGCAGGCCTAAAGAAGATGCAACACGCCATCAACAAGTTTAGATTACCAAGATTCAAGCATTGGAATAATTTAGAAAAGTTTCCTTTCTTGTTCAGCACAATCCATGCCATTTTACCACTTCAAGATTCAAGATTACACACCAATTTAAGAATAAAGAAGTTTCCTGTTTCAGCTAGTTTCCTTTTTTAGCTAGTTTCTCTATTCCTATTTGAGAAGTTTCCTTTTCCCATTTGGTTACTTTTCCATTTGGTTAGTTTCCCATTTGATTAGTTTCTTATTTAATTAGTTTTCTGAATATGGAATAGTTTCCTAATTTGTTAAATTCCTGATTATTGGAAAGGCACAAATTAGCTTCTCAATTTTAGAGTAGGCATGTTAGTAGGTTAGGAAATTAGATAGTTTCCTTTTCTTTTAATTGCCATATTTCTTGTTTCTTTTTTTTTTGTTTGGGGCGTTTTTTTAAAGGGGCTAATTACAAGTTGCCAAATTTGTTGACTATCTTGTATTATAAATAGCCATTTGGCTCAATGAAATAATACACAATTTAGATTTTTATTCCAACTTTGTGAGATCAAAACTCTCTTTATTTTCTTTGAGAACTTTTTGAACTTATTGGAATTTCCTTGGTGTTCATCTTCGACTTATCAGTCAAACATTTATTTGATTGTGGCGTCTTCATTGTACTAAGGTTCTTGCTTCACTATAAGCAACGGGTCAAGATTTAATACAAACTTGTTTCTAAACGATCTTGGAGACTTAGTTGATTCAAGGGTCTCGTTACTTTTTTGGCAGGGTTCATATCATTTACGACATGGAAAATTGAGCGAAAGAAGTGGAGGGAAGTGTTGGACGTTTTTAGACTTGCTTGCAAAAGAAAGAGGCAAAAATGAACATTCTAGTTCATTTGATTTAGTCACAATCAGGCAAGTGAAGGGAGAAGCTTGCTTGGAGGCTTTTGCGATCCTTTTCTTGGGTTTGACATATGGAAAGGAGTGCTAAGTAAGAGAATTTAGGTAATAATAAGCCACTTAAATCTAGTACAAGCAAGAGTAATTCAATTTTGCTATAACCTAGTTAACAAACCAATCCAATAACACCATTTTGTATACTTCCAATTCCAATCAAATTTGTCTATTTCAAAAGTAAAAATGGGCAATACAATTAGTTTAAAATGTATTTGAAATGGAAAAACGCTTTCCAATCAATTCGTAACCGTTTTCCATGTCAATCTTCCATACTGAGAAACCGATCTTTTCATTATAATTAGAATCTTTTTTAAACAAAAAAAATGTTAGATCATATATTAATAATTCAATGTCACATTTATGAATATAAACATGTTTATGCATGATTAAATCTTAAAAATAATAAATACTCATGCTTGTAAGTTATGCTTTTTGTATGCTCTAATTCAATAATGTGTGTTTGATATATGCATAGATATGCCAGATGCTTGTTACTGGCTAATGATGAGTTAATTGGGCACTACAGGAGATAAGCTCTAATAAGTTTTTTAATTCACCATTATTTCAATAGCTAAATTAGTGTGTTTTTCACTTAGAAAGTGAAAATAGGTGCATGGTAAAATGAGAGACAAGTTTTAACAAGTTTATTCAATTCACACTTGTTTCTTTGGCTAAATTAGTGTGTTTTTCATACCAGAAGTGAAACGGCGGCATACATAAAAACCAAGCCATAATTATAACAAGTTTTTTCAATTCACTATTATTTGTATGCAGCTAACTTAGTGTCTTTTGCACTCAAGAAGTGAAATAGGAGCGTGCTTAAATAAAAGATAAGCTTTAACAAGTTTTTTCAATTTGCTATTGTTTTTATGGCTAAATTAGTGTTTTTTTTTTACGCAGAAAGTAAAATGGGGGCATCGTTAAAAAAGAGATATGTTTTGACATGTTTTTTCAATTCACCACTATTTCTTTGGCTAAATTATTGTGTTTTTCATACAATAAAAGGAACGTGGTGTGCTTAAATAAAAGATATGTTCTAACATGTTCTTTCAATTTTGTATTTCTTCTTTGGGTAAATTATTGTGTTTTTCACAATAGAAATGAAATAGTGGCATGCTTAAAGGACTAGATAATTTTAACAGTTTTTTAATATACTATTGTTGCTTTGGCAATGTTAGTGTATTTTTTTATAATCGAAGTGAAATGGTTATGTGCATAAAGAACACCCCCCCCCCCCCCCAATTTTAACAATATTTTCAATTCACTATTGTTTCCTTTGCGAAATTAGTGTGTTTTCGTACCAGAAGTGAAATGGTAGCATCCTTAAAAGCAAAGCCAAGATTTTAATAAGCTTTTGCAGTTCACTATTATTTCTATAGCTAATTTAGTTTTTTTAACTCAAGAAGTAAAATAGGGACGTAGTTAAATAAAAGATAAGTTTTAGCAAGTTATTTCATTTTACTTTTGTTTCTATGGCTATATTAGTATATCTTCACACAAGAAGTGAAATGGGATTGTACTTAAATAAGAAATAAGTTCTAATAAGTTATTTCAATTTACTATTTTTTTAACTAAATTAGTGTTTTTTAACACTTGAAGTGAAAAGTGGCATGCTTAAAGAACAAGATATAATCTTAACAAGTTTTTCAATTTACTATTGTTGGTTTGGCTAAATTAATGTATTTTTCACACTAAAAGTGAAATGGTGGTGTGTATAAGGAACCACCACAATTTTAACAAGTTTTAATTTACTATTGTTTCTTTGGCTAAATTAGTATGTTTTCATACTAGAAGTGGAACCGTGGCATCCTTCAAAACGAAGCCATAATTTTTTTTAGGTTTTTTCAATTCACTATTATTTCTATAGCTAAATTACTATCTTTTTCACCCATGAAGTGACATGGGGGCATTGTTAAATATGAGATAAGTTTTAACAAGTTTGTTCAATTCACTCTTGTTTCTTTGGCTAAATTAGTGTGTTTTTTATACCAGAAGTGAAACGATAGTGTCCTTAAAAACCACGCCATAATTTTATCAAGTTTTTTTAATTCACTATTATTTCTATGGAGCTAACTTAATGTCTTTTCACTCAAGAAGTGAAATGAGCGTGTGTTTAATTAAAAGCTTTAACAAGTATTTTTAATTCACTATTGTTTCTATGACTAAATTAATGTTTTTTCACTCAAGAAGTAACATACGGGCATGGTTAAATAAGAGATATATTTTAACATGTTTTCTTCAATTCACTACTATTTTTTTAGCTAAATTAGTATGCTTTTCACACAAGAAAAGTAACAGGATATTTCTTAAATAAAAGAGAAGTCCTAACATGTTTTTTCAATTTAGTTTTTCTTGTTTGGCTAAATTAGTGTGTTTTTCACACTAAAAGTGAAACAGTAGAGTGCATAAAGGACTAGCTATAATTTTGACTTTTTCAATTCACTATTCTTGCTGATGAGTACATGCCTAACACATAGAGTTTAGATCCTGTTCATGTTCCAATTAGGCTGGTTATCAAGGCTAGAGCTAAAAGGTTCAAAGAAAATCTTAATGGGCTAATTCAAGGTGTCTAGTTTGATGTGAATTCATGAAAGAAGATGCAACATGCCATCCACAAGCTTGGATTGCCAAGATTCAAGTATTGGAATAATTTAGAAGTTTCCTTATTCAACAATTCACGCACGCCAATTCAAAGTTTCCCTTTTCAACAATTTAAGAACAAAGAAGTTTCCCTTTTCAGCTAGTTTCCCTTTTTGAGTTATGATGAGGACATTGGTAGCACAAGAAAGAACACGTGGGAGGAGACATATTTAGATCCAATTCAAGTTCCCATTGGTCCGGTTACGAAAGCTCGTGCGAAGAGTTCAAAGAAATGCTTATTGGGTTGATTCAAGCATCTTAGGCTTAAGCTATCGCATGGAGGCCCATTGAGGGAATTGCATGCAGACTAACAAATCCATGATTCAAGTTCTAGAAGGGACCGAGTAATCATATGGCTGCAAATAAATCAAGCTACTTTTCATTTTAGTTACTTTCCCAATTTGAGGTGACAAGTGGCAAGAAGAGTCAGCTATTTATCTATTTATTGTCTAGTTTTATTTTTTAGAAACATGTGTTTTTTATTTCATATTATTGTAAGGCTTTTAAGCCATTTACAAAACTTAGCTTATTTGCTTTAAATTGGGTGTTTTTTTGGCTGGTAATTGATTTGCCTGAAATTTCATGGGCAATTAGGAGCTAAAAATTCGCAAAGGAGAAACTACTATATATTGTAACAAATTTCATTCAATGGTAATAAGTTTTTACACACAATTTGAAGTTTAATTCTCTTCGGTTCCTAAAAGAACTATTCAAACTTATCAAAAAATTCTGTGGCGTTCATCAACTTATCAATCAGTCTGTCCATAGCTGATTGTGGCGTCCTCATACAAAACCAATTTGGAATTTTGATCTTGGAGACCAATTTTGGTTAGGGTCGCGTCAGTTCTTAGCGGAGTTCGTATCATTTGGTGTTAGAGAGAGGGTTCTAATTAGGTTTTGCTTATCCATTCCCTTAGTTTTCGTTTGTTTTAATTATTCGTGAGTCTGGATGTCCATTATCAAATCGGGTTAAAAAAAAAAAAAAGAGGATCCAAAAAGAAAAGAAAAGAAAAGAAAAAAAAAAGAAAAGAAAGAAAAACAAGGGAAAAAAAAAAAAAAAAGGTAAAGAGGAGACCCATCTTAAATTTTTTTTTGTTTGATTCCTATTATTCATGGTTTAAGAAGCCCAAAATTGAATTCCCTACCAAGACCAAAATTTTTTTGCTCAAATTTCGTTTCTTTGGGGTGTGATATTTGAAAGCCCAAATTATCATTGCCTGTTATACTCTTAGCCTCCTTGGTAATCTGTTTGTGAATTGTTAAGGAAATTTGATATTGATTTGACTAGTTTTATAGAAACTGAGTGAGAATTTACGAGTGAAAAAAGGCACGAGAGGCGAGAGTATTAGAGTCGATAAAAGCTGAAAAGTATTGAGTGCAAACACGAGTGAACTTGAGTGAACCATTTCACAAGTGAAACACATAAGGGAGTATGGTAAGGTCCTTTGCATTGTTTTTTACTTTGTTTTGCAGAAGAAAAAAAAATGTCAAACAACAGTAAGTACACTATTGAGGGTACCTCTGGTGCAACAGATCCAAAAATCCTCATGGAAGCAATGATAGGGGAGATGAGACGATTATTGATAGGAGAGTTAGAACACTCATGAGAGGATAGACTGGATAGAAAACGCACGTGTGGAACAGCCACAACATGTTCCTCATGCACGTAGGCAAGAAAGGGTTCCGGTTAGAGGAGAGGTTGATGACTACTATGGGATTTATGGGGAAGAATTTGATGAAGGAGAAGATACAGTGGGTAGTCATTGAAGATTTGGACGGGATAGAGGAGTTAGGAACCAGGAAAATGACAGTTTGAAAGGCATAAAAATGAAGATACCATCATTTCAAGGCAAATCAGATCCTGAAGCGTACCTAGAATGGGAGAAGAAAATGGAGTTTGTCTTTGACTGCCACAACTATTCTGAGGCGAAGAAGGTAAAACTAGTTATAATTGAATTTTCTGATTATGCTATTACCTGGTGGGATCAACTTGTCATAAATAAAAGAAGAAATAGAGAGCGACCTATTGAGTCATGGGGAGAGATGAAGACCGTGATGAGGAAGCGATTTATACCAGCTTACTACTATCGAGAGTTGAACAACAAACTATAAAATCTTAAGCAAGGCAACCGGAGTGATGCAAGTAGTGGAGCTATACAAGTTAGGAGCCATGTTTGTGATCCCTTAAGCGATTCAAGTGGTCCAATCATAAGATCTAAGGCCAAACGATTCAAGGAAGCATTGAACGGGCTCATTCAACAAGTTTGTGACATGTCACATAAATGGAGCCCCAGTATGGGCCCAAATAAATCACAAGAGAGCCTAGTCACTACGATTAAGGTTCTAGAAGATTCACATTGATGATGGGGCATGATTCTAGTAAATTGTGGAGCAAACTTATAATTTCGGGAAACCTTCCTATTTTGGATCGACACAGGGGTGCCATGTCGTCAAGTTCGAGTCTCGTCATCAAATTATCTTCCTAATGTAATTTTCGTAATTTCTTAATTGCCAAACTCGGTTTTGTTAGGCAAGAAAACAAACTTGGATATTTTCCTTTTTTCCTAGATTAGGTTAGGCGCATTTTAAGGGATAAAATTAGCTACTTTCCTTTTATGTTATTTCTATTAGATGACAGCCAGCAAAGTCAGATTTTAGGGCTTAATTTCACATGGGAAAATGCCAATTAAGGGATTTTCTAAGTCAACATTCAATTAGGGATTCTTTCGGGCTGAAAATCGTTCCTATATAATTGTAAACAATTCATTATTCTAAGGGGAATAAATCAGATCATTATTCATGAATTTTAGTGAGATTATTTTTGCGTTCTTCTTATTTTCTTAAGAGGACTCTTTGAACTTATCAAGATTAATCTTGTCGCATTCAACAAACAGACTTATCATCTAGAATTTAAGTGTTCTTGCAAATTCTAGGTGTGGCGTCTTCCTATCTGTGGTTCTTGGTTCGTGTCTCTCTAGATTACGGTTCAAGGCTCAACAAACGTGTGTCTTAAGGGATTAGGGGTTTGATTCCAGATTTGGTGTTGGGTCTTGTCGCGTTAGTCGGCAGGGTTCATATCCGTTGGCATTAGAGCTTAGGTTCCAAGGCAAGTTTGACTATCCATTATTTTATGTTCTTGTTCTTGTTTAGTCGAATTTAGAGTCCTAAAAACAAAAAAAAAAATGAAAAACATTCTGGTTTAAGGTCTTAATTTCTTAGCCGAACTCTTTTCTTCTTTTGTTTTCTCCTTGTTCGAATTTTTGCGAATTCCATTGGCTTGAATAGCTGTGTTAGTTTCTGTTTGATTTGAAATTCAGTTGTTTACATTTTTTTTCTCGTCTATTTGTGCACACCTGCTCATTTGTGTGTTGATTCTAGTTTAACCAAAAGAAAAAAAAAGGGATTCGAAAAGAAAAAAAAAAGGGAAAAAAATAAAAACAAGGGAAAGAAGAAAACAAGAGGATCCGAAAAAAAAAAGAAAAAAAAGAAAAAAAAAAGAGTCTGGAGACCCATCTTAAATTTTTTTGTTTGTTTTCACCTTTATAGGGTTCCATAAGCCCAGAAAACACTTTGCTCCATAGCAAAAAAAATTCAACTATTCATTTTACACGTTCTTGTGATTTAGCATCTTTGTTATTGAGTCTAGTTTGTTTGAATTGCTGCTTGAATCTTGTGTGTTTCTTGAGTCTGATTAAGAATTTGAGAAGTCACAACGAGTGGAAAAAGGCAAGAGCATTGAGAACATCAAGTTAAAAGCCAATTTGAGTGAAACACGAGTGTGAGCGAATCATTCTTGAGTGAAACACGTGAGGGAGTGCTTGTGAGATTCCTAACCTTTTCTTGCAGACTTTAAACATGTCTTACAATCCAAAAGATAATTCAACTGAAGAGGTCCATCAACGAACCATTCCGAACCTACAGTTACAAGCTTTGATGGGGGAATTGAGATGGATGATGAGAGCTGAATTGGAACCTTTACATGAGAGAATGGATAGGTTGGAAGAGGGGGCACCTAGGGGGCAGCACCAAAATAACACCATTAGGCAACCTAGACGTGTACACCATGGTGAACAATGGGGGGATATAGAGGATGATGATGACTGGGAGGAGTTTGATGTTCCACCTAATAACCGGGGAAGGTTTGGGCGTGGTTTAGGGAATAGAGAAGATAGGCTAGGTAGGCAGAGGCAGGATGATAACTTAGGAAGCATCAAGGTGAAGATTCCGTCCTTCCAAGGAAAAAATGATCCTGAGGTGTATCTTGAGTGGGAGAAGAGGATGGAGATGGTCTTCGATTGCCACAACTACTCTGAGTTAAAAAACGTAAAACTCGCTGCAATTGAATTCACTGACTATGCTATTGTTTGGTGGGATCAGTTGTTGAAGGATAGAAGAAGAAATGGAAAGCGAACTGTTGAGACATGGGAGGAAATGAAAGCAATCATGCGCAGACGATTCATCCCAAGTTACTACCATAGGGAGTTGCACAACAAGCTCAACGCCTCACACAAGGTAATAGGAGTGTTGATGAATATCATAAAGAGATGGAGGTTGCCATAATCCATGCAAATGTAGTGGAGGACCGGGAGGCCACTATGGCTAGGTTCTTGCATAGTTTAAACCGTGAGATTGCAGATGTGGTAGAAATGCAACATTATGTGGAGCTGACAGATATGGTGCACCAAGCCATCAAAGTGGAGCAACAATTGAAGCAAAGAAACATGGATAGGAGGGGATCTAACACGGCTACCTCAAACACATGGAGACCAGCCCCTAAACGGGATGAATTTCTAGTAAACAAGCCAAAGACCGAACCCTCTAAGGATGCCAAACAAGTTGCTGCACCTAAACTGATGCAAGCAGTGGAGCTGTACAAGTTAGGAGCCCTGTTGGTGATCCCTCTAGCCATTCAAGTGGTCCAATCACAAGATCTAAGGCCAAGCGATTCAAGAAAGCATTGAACGGGCTCATTCAACAAGTTTGTGACATGTCACATAAATGTAGCTCTGGTATGGGCCCAAATCAATCATAAGAGAGCCTAGTCACTATGATTAAGGTTCTAGAAGATTCACATTGATGATGGTGCATGATTCCAGTAAATTGTGGAGCAAACTTATAATTATGGGAAACCTTCCTATTTTGGATCGACACGTGGGTGCCATGTTGTCAAGTTTGAGTCTCGTCATCAAATTATCTTCCAAATGTAATTTTCATAATTTCTTAATTGCCACACTCGGTTTTGTTAGGCAAGAAAACAAACTTGGATATTTTCCTTTTTTTCTAGATTACGTTAAGCGCATTTTAAGGGATAAAATAAGCTACTTTTTTTTTATGTTATTTCTATTAGATGAAAGCCAGCAAAGTTAGATTTAGGGCTTAATTTCGCATGGGAAAGCATCAATTAAGGGATTTTCTAAGTCAACATTCAATTAGGGATTCTTTTGGGTTGAAAATCGTTCCTATATAATTGTAAACAATTCATTATTCTAATTGGAATAAATCAGATCATTATTCACAAATTTTAGTGAGATTATTTTTGCGTTCTTCTTTTTTTCTTAAGAGGTCTCGTTGAACTTATCAAGATTAATCTTGTGGCATTCAACAAACAGACTTATGATCTAGAATTTATGTGTTCTTGCAAATTCTAGGTGTGGCGTCTTCCTATATATGGTTCTTGGTTCGTGTCTCTCTAGATTACGGGTCAAAGCTCAACAAACGTGTGTCTTAAGGGATTAGGGGTTCGATTCCAGATTTGGTGTCGGGTCTTGTCGCGTTAGTCGGCGGGGTTCATATCAGTTGGCATCAGAGCTTAGGTTCCAAGGCAAGTTTAACTATCCTTTATTTTATGTTCTTTTTAGTCGAATTTAGAGTCCTAAAAAAAAAACAATCTGATTTAAGGTCTTAATTTCTTAGCCGAACTCTTTTCTTCTTTTGTTTTCTCCTTGTTTGAATTTTTGTGAATTTCGTTGGCTTGAATACTTGTGTTAGTTTCTGTTTGATTTGAAATTCGGTTGTTTACACTTTTTTTCTCGTTTATTTGTGCACACCTGCTCATTTGTGTGTTGATTCGGG
>CAMOHE010047580.1:0-15792 GCA_946598075.1 Artocarpus hirsutus
TGTTTTAAAATATTCGTTGCAAGAGTCCCCTTGGACCATTCCACTATTGTTGTTGAATCTGAAGATCTGTGGCGTGCCTAAAAGAAATTATATAGACAATATGGGCAGGTCAGTAAATTGAATCCACTTGGAGACATAATTAATCCACACAGAAAGGCTTTCGTTGGACCTTTTTGCAATGAATATGTGAGAGAGAGAGAGAGAGAGAGAGAGAGGAGTAAGGAGCAAGAATCAATATGAAAGCGGTGGAAGGTTGATACTTCGTTGAGTTGGGCAGTTGAGGAACACAAAGTAATGGGGAAAGGTTGATATATTGTTTGGTTGGGCGGTTGAGACTTGAAAGAGAGAGAGGGAAGAGTTTTGAGTGGTTCACGAATGTTGCTCTTTGGATCCGCTTTTCAGCCTTTATGAAGTTAGGCCAGCGAAAAGATTGTTCTTTTGCGAGTATAAGACAAGCAGAGTATGATGAAAAAAGTATGCGTTCTATACCCAAAAATCAAAAAACTATGCTTCCACTCCATTACCCCAAAATAAAAAAAAAAAAAAAAAAAAAACCTATGCAACACTATGCATGATAAGGTAACCTCCATAGTGGGCTTATCTTTTCTATCGATAATTGTTTCAATCATAAATTAGATGATTGAAAACATAATCTAAGACAAAAACCACAATTCCTGCCGTAAGAATTCCCACATAATAATTTATAGCATTCTTTCTTCTCCTACTTATGATGTAAACGTTATGTACTCTAAAAAAGAGAGAGAAGAAAGATAATGTTCAGATGTTCATTTGCAGGTGCGACCTAAAATTTAACTTTTCATTGACGAACTGTCACACAACGACAAAAACATGAATTGATTTACAAAAAAAATACAAAAATGCTCTCTAGTGAGTGATATAAAGATTTAAAACTCTCGTTGCATACTCTCAAATTAATCCATTCGTTTCTCTTTTTTATGTTTCTGTGCTCACTAAAATACCCTTAGCTTTCCATCTGTCATCTAATCAAATACTTGGATATGCTCATCCGAACCGGTAAATTTTTCCAATGGATGACACTCGTCATCCGCCAAACTTAATGAGTGACCGTCAATTATTATGGTTATTGTTGCCAGAGTCGTCGATTACCAAAGTCATTCACGAGATGACTGCAAGATATTTGTCAGACTTGGTCAACAAAATCGATGGATGAGCAATAGTGTTGTGAGTAATCTCAGCCGGTTTATTGAGCCAGAGTCGAGGTTAGTTAAAGCCCATAAAAATGCACAAATTTGGAGGTCGAGATTATATAACGCGTGATCTTATCAATGCTCTAAAAGCGGCGAGATAAGACCAATCAGTGTGGGGTCAAGATAATAAAATGACCAGGTTTAGTGAATGATTATGGACGAGTCTAAATTAGGAAGTTACCACATTTCTTACGAATTAGGGGCTTCAAGTCAACTACATGATTAGAGGGAAATGTCAATAGCGACATAAAAGGAATAAAATCTGGTTTATTATAGAAAAGTGATATAATTTGAGAATTATTTTTTTCTTTTGTCGATTAATTAAGAGGCTATAATTAGGGGTAGAAACCCATGAAAAAGCCCTAAGTCTAAGAAAAGAACTGTACGAGTATCCTCTCTAAAATGAGTGAAATCTATTTTTAAAGTGGGCGTAGCTTATATCAATAGAACCACTATAATTTAATGCATCTTTATCATTTCTTGCTTTATTTTGCACATAATGTGAGTGAGTAAATATCATGGTGAGAATTATTTTCTCAAGAGTTTATTTGATGAAATTCCACAATCAACAATTAGTGCAAGAAAGAGGACCAGATTTCAAATCTTTTTCATAACCGCCAAGACCTCTAACTAGCCTACCATCATGGTGACTACAAGCATAAACTGCACTGGTAATATCGAGACCAGTGAAAACACCGTTAACCATAGAAACAATCCCCCTGTTGTTGGAGGAGCACATGATGTTGAATCGAGGAAGAGGGAGACAACCCTCAAGGACCACACACTTGGAGCAAAGGATGGAGCACATGAGTAGGATGCTAAAGAGAACCAAATATAGGGCCGAAACGGAAACAATGCAGTTGATGACTCGGCAGACCAAGGGAACGCAGTTGGTAACAAAAATAACAAAGGCCAATAGGTGGACCTTGAGGGAATCGACGAAACTGTTGGAGGAAATAGATGGGTCAATTCAATAGGTAGTCGAGAGCGAAGGCAGAAAGTTGTTTAAGCCCAAAATCAAGGAGGTAATCTACCAAGGTAGAACCCTATAGGCCTCCCATCTCTATGGCCAAGATAATAAGCTAGGAATCATGCCTCAGTACAAAATGGAGCGATCTTAGAGATCAACTTTTCACTAGGAGGGCTTTTCATTAGGACAAAATCCTAACTCGTCGACCTCCCAACAGTTAATCAGCCTGCCAATAACTCATAGGCAAACCAACAACAGCAACAGTTGGACTAGCAGGTTCAAGCTATATTACATCTCCTAGTGGGTGAGATAAGGCACTTAGTTGAACGAGTCAAAGAATTGGAGACTAAGCTCGACATCCAACGAGGTAAAGAAATCACTTACCTTCATCCCTTTCACACTGGAGATCATGAGCGTACCCTTACCTCTCAATGCCTCTTTATTAGGGGCTGATAGATTCGAATGACCACATCCAAATCTATCTTACATGGTGCTCTCTGGAGTACCAAGAGAAGTTATGTGCTAAGCCTTTAGTCAAACATTGACTGGCCTAGCAAGATCTTGGTTTAAGACATTGAAGCCAAAAAGCATCACTTAAATGGCATTTTTTGATCAATTTGTTGGTGTTAGAACTATGCCTTCTTCGAAGGAAAAGCTCAATTTCTTGAGTCAAGGACCGAACAAGTCCTTGAAGAATTAGCTGATGAGGTTTACTTGAGAGGTAGTCTTAATAGAGAATATTTCTAAAGACACCGCAAAAGGGCCAAGATGTATAGGGAGTTTTTGGAGAGAGCTCGTGGTGTTTCTAACCAAGAGGAGGTGAAGAGTTTGACATTCAAACAAACAATTGCAAAAAACAACCAGGGGGCGAGCCAACAAGATGGCAAGAAGCAAAACAATCCTCAAGTCTAGAACTCTAACTCCAAGATGCCTGTCTCTGAGCCACAATAGACTCAGTTAGAAAACTGAGCTATTATCATAGAGGAGAAGTATGACAACTTGGTATGTTCCGGAGGAAGCACCAAATTTACCTTACTTAAAATGTCATCGTTATTAAGTATAGTGATTAGTAAGGATTGTTCCCGTAGAAGATTGGGTCTAATGAATTAGTTATTTACACTAAAATCTAAGACACAATAAAATAAAATATGGAATGGGGGTTTGAAATTAATTAACTAAATAACAATTAAATAACACAAAACAGTAATAATAAAGTCGGTTAAAGGAGAATTCGCCACCATTAACAATAACTATAAAATTAATCCCAAAATTATTCCTACTTCTCCATTAAGACTACCAACAGTAGATAACAATAAGCTCTACTATCCCAATCTGTCCTTACTGTATAGATTTAATAAAACAAACACTCTATTAAATCCCTTTTTATTAAACAACCTAAGACAAGCCCTCTAGATTTAATCTAATAGAAGCATTAATTTGAGAAAGATAGATTCATTAAGGCAACAAACCTCGAATCATTTAACCTAGGTTATGTTCTACATGCAATCATACAAAATCTTGACTATAGTTAATGACCACAATTCGCTACTAGTGATTAGAATATAAGACAATTATGAATTAAGCATTCCAATATAACAATAGATTAAATTCAAGTCCTACTTAGTTGCGCACCTAAACAAAATAAGAATATAATCATGAACAATAATTATGGAAGAACATAAACAGTCTCAATTAGAAATTGAAAAACAATTCTACAAATTAATTATAAAGTCATGTCCAAGGTTTTGAAATTCCCTTCATACAAAAATAAACTAGAGTAACATAATTGAAAAAGAAAAGAAAGAAAGATAAGAAAAAGAACGATTATGGCCTTGAAAATCTGTTGACGCAAATGGTTTTTTACAGCCTCCACCAGAGCTTTCCTCTTTTTCTTCATCATCTTTTTCATCCCCTAAACCTAAAAACTAAAGAAAAGCTATGAACAAACTAATTTCTTTTTGTGTTTCTAAGTGGTATTTATAAGTTTGGCAATTGAGGGTTGAAAACGGGTAAGTTTAGGCTCTTTTTAGATAAATTTTGAAGGCTAACATAGCAAGATGTATGGGGGCATGCTTCCGTGTGTGCAATGATAACTAGTTTTATACCTGTAAACTGGTTATTTTCAACTTAATATTTTGCGACTTTTTGAGTCTTTTAATTGCTTTTTAGTTTTTTATTTTAGTTTACTTGAATTTTATTTTTATTTTTATTTTATTTTGCTTTCCCTTTCTAATTATTATTATTTTCCAATTGTATAGGGGAGTTGGATAAAATTGCAGTTGGAATTGATTTGAGATATTTATTATATATGCCAACCATTCTGCAATTGGATTGATTTATGCCACGTATTCAAAAGCTCTTTGAAAATATACCATAGTGGCATAAATAATTTTTTATATATTGACCAAAATGCCCATAATTAAACCTAGCCTTTGCTTTCTTTCTTTCTCTCACTCTCTCTCTTTAGATATAGGCCAATATAATAAAAGTATATTTAGGCATTTTTAATATAAATGATTTCATGATTATAGTATTCTTTGTAAATATTTTTTTTATTGCATAAATCAAACCAAGCTCAAAGTTTATAGCACTTCTATAAAAGAGCCCAACTAATTTGAAGGGTAAAAAGGTCACAAAGTGAGATGAAAATGAAGTTAATTAAGCCCAAAACTTTTTGTTCCATGGACCCCGTCTTCAGCGAGTACTCACGCCAAGTTGGTTCCAGTGCTTTTCAGGCTATTGCGTTTATGTCACTCCCATTCAACCATGTCGCCAGAGGGTTCACTTCATCCCATTCTTTTCTGCCACGTGGCGGGACGTAAGAAGCCATAAAAGCTTCCTTCTTTTCCCTGTTGATGGAGTAAAATGTTGGCTATAAATAGCCAAAGTAGCAGCGCTTTGACGAGGAGTCGAGGCCGCCCTTTTGGCTGACAAAGCCCAAAATAGAGGGAAAAAGAGAAAAAAAAAAAGGCTTTAAGTTTAGGTTTTTATTATTGGAGAATGTATTTTTGGAGGCTATAATTTGAAGAAAGAGAAGATCTAAAACAAGAACCTCAGAGAGCTGTGATATCTCTAATTTGGTTTTATTTTCTAGTTTTTTATTTCTTTATTTTTGTTTTTTAATTATACCAGAACCAATATTTTGCATATATTTGCTTTTAATTATGTTTTAATTTTCCTTTTCTAAAGCTACGATGTAGCCAGACTATGATATCTTAAATTTATCTATTTATGCAATTGAAGAATTATTTTTCCTAGTTGAGTATTCTTCACTGTCCTTAATGCTTCTAATTAATTGGCCATTAATTAAATGATTTGTTAATTTGTAATGAAACTAGAAGGAGATATATATTTTTGGATCATTGTGTTAAATGTCATAGATTGGATGTAAGGTAGGAATATACTTGCATGGTTTGTGTGGTTGCTAAATAAAAATACATGAAACTTAATAACTTTTTAATTGTTGTAATTCAGATAGAAATATAATGGGCTAGCAATTAAGGGGATTTTTTGTGTAACTTGGAGGAAAGCATAGAATAATTTGGGGATTTTCTATCAACTAAGAGCATAATTTGAGATTGATTAGATAAATAATTCAAGACAGATTAGTAATGGTGAAATCAAAAACCCTAGGTCTTTAGGTTATTGAATTTTTCTTTGTTTTATTTTGCTTTTTGTTTATTTTTTAGCTTCATTTTGTTTTCTCAATATCATCTTTTTATTTTTTATTATTCAAAGAAAATCAGAGTTAATATAATTTAGGTACTTAATAGGCAAACAATCCTCATGGGAACAATAATTAACCCTCTACTTTATTTATTACTAGTTAAAATGATAACGTGCACTTGCGTTGTGTAATTTTTTGCAACACGCGGCCGCATGTGTAAAGTACTTTGAGCTGCCTAGGGAAATGCATGATCGTGTAGGATTTTGGGTACAGGCGTGTGGGTTGTTAAGCTGTGCACATGGGGCCATTGATTCCAGGTTACGGCTGCGTTCTTGTAAGCTGTCTGATGCGGCCACTTGGTGTGATGCTCATGGCTACACTTGGCCTCTGTGTTGTGGCATGGCTGCGAGCCTTTTCCTCATCGGAGTGAGGTCTTTTTCGCTTGAATTGGCTAATTTCATTTTTTAATTTCCTTATTCCAACTTTGGCCCCTTGTATCTTCTAAAACGAATATAAGAACTTCTCTAACTCAAAATCTTCAATTTTCATCCCATTTTCATCTCTTTATCTTTAAACACCAATAAGACACAAAAATCTCAATTAAAACACAAATACTTAAGAATTAAGCAATGAAATATGGAAAAATTAATTAAAAAAATTATATCCAATTTAGCACTCTTCAAACTCCCCCACGCTTAACCTTTGCTTATCCTCGAGCAAACCTAAGACGAAAAACAAAAAAACATAGAAAAAGGAAAATAACCTTTCAACCTTTTACCTCAAAGAACAACAAGAGTTATTGAATAGATATCAAACAAGCATTGTGTTAAATCAATTAGCCATTATCAAGCTTATATATCCTATAATAATTATACTCATGTTTGTGTAAATTAACCATTGTTACTAACATTGAGACGACACAAGCTTTGAAAAAGATAAACCTTTCTATTCCTCATAGAAACGATCACCCAATCTTAATTGAAAGGAACAAGTGTCATAGGCTCCCCCTTTGATACGAATCTCCACTACGTCGAAGGCACCACCTAAAATAAAAGCAAAAGTCTTCGATACGGGTTGTATCGGGACTAATGGGCAATGGATAAAAGAAAGAAAGGATATGGATATAACAAAGGTTCTAAAAACTTCACAGAGTTGAAGACATTGTAAAATTCTTTAATGAACACCTCTCAAAACCCCACAAAATTCTTACATAGGCCAAATATCACTATGGTAGGCCTTGCATCATTCTAACCTACCTTGTATAGCCAAAATCATCATAGGAAAGCTCAAGATATTTTCTTTTTCTTTTCTTTTTCTCTTTTTTATTTTTATTTTTTTTTTATTTTTTTATGTTTGATTTTTTTTCCTTTTTTTCTTGAGCTATCCTTACAAAGATTTCCCTTCTTTTTTTCTCAATTCGATTCCCTTGATTCATACTCTTTGCCACACTTGTCTCCTATCCCTAACCTAATTTCTCACAAAATTCCCTTGTGTATGAAATTAAGTCTTTAATGCTCCAATTCATCTTTAGAAAAAGGGTAAAGGATATAAGTATAATCAGGCGAGGTAAAAAGATGCGGTTAGCCATATAAAAAGGGTCTAAATAAAGGCTAAAATTGGCTTCCTAGGGGATGTCCTCTTGAGACATCAATCAGAGCTTTGGTTGATTTGGCCTTGGTGCTAAAAAACCTAGTGCCTTAATCATTTTTCAAGTGATATTCAATCAGTCTTTGCCTCGAAAGACTTCTGAAAGAGTTCTACCATTCAATCCTGACATATCAAAATTAAAGTGAAAGTTAGAATGAGGATATAAAGATCAACTTTTTCTAACATGTGAGTCTCATTATCAAATAACATGGCTATTGTGCGTAAAATGTCATTATAAGTATCATAAAACATATTAACAAAACAATAACATTAATCCAAAACAATACTCATTATCAATCAATGTTATAAAAATTAATGCACAATTGCCATCAATGAAGTTGGAAGGCATCCTATGACTTAATACGACCTAAACTAAAACAAAACTCAAAGTAAGAATGGAAAAATTTTGAAAAAAAATTTAAAATTTTAGCATTTTTTTTAAAATAAAAACAATACAAATCCTAATCCTTCACCCCCACACATAAACCATACATTGTCCTCAATGTTGTGACACCCGAAATATTAGTGCATTTCATATGCAATAATTAAGGATTTATGTTAATTAATTTAAGTAAAAATTTTTTGATCTAAATTTTATTCTAATGTTAAGAATTTATGGAGCAATTTTTGGTGTCACGAAGATTGTTGTTTAAATCCGATCTTTATGATAAATTTTATGAGTAAATATGAGATTTTTTAGTATTTAATTATATGTCATATCAACAATATCATTAGAGATATAGACGAAATTAGACCAAGGGATCAAAGTGACTAGTTTTTTATAGTTTGGGGGTGTTCTGACTAGTTTTAAAAAAATCAAGGGTAAAGTGAAATATGATATATAGGTCGAGGGATTTATGAAAATAATCCTGATGAAAAAGGCCAATAAGAAGGAAAAAAAAAAAAAAAGAAGACCATAAAGGCCAATAAGAAAGAAAAAAAAAAAAGAAGAAGAAGACCATTTATTATTATTTTTGAAAAAAAGGAATGTTATTGATTCCCTTAGTCTTATTTTAATCTTTTCAAAATAAATTAGCATTTCATCACTCCAAAATTAGACGGCTGCTATTCAACCAATCTTTTGCAATCTTTTTTTTTTTAAGGAAGAAGAACATGGACAGTGTTAAAATAGGTAACACAAGCTTCAAAATTTACACCCAAAAAAAGAGGAAAAAATTTGGCATTGTTTCCCTGAAATTGTACGATTTTACTATCTTGTCCATTAAACTTTTAATTTTGACAATTTGTCTTGTAAACTCTTTTTAAATTTTGCTTAAATTAAGGATTTGAATTAGGAATATTTGCATTAGATTGTGTTTATTACAAATGTCAATGTCAATGTCAATGTTATATTTGTCAAAAAATAAAAATAATATATTTGACGTGTTATTTTATTTTATGCTACGATGCATCATGTTATTTTAGAATATCATATTTATCTTTTATAATAATTATTAAATCTTAAAACTTATATAAATAAACTTTTAATATTAAAATAATTAAAAAATAAAAAATATTATAATTATTAAAGCAAAAAAGTTAATTTATCCATCGATAAGAATTAAATGCCAAATGTGATATTCTTAAACTTTATGGCAAATTTAACCTTTAAAATGGTATATAGTGTATAACAAATTTAATATTAAAAATAGTATTATATTAAAGAGTATTTTTTTACACTTTAATGTTAAATTTATCGTTACTACATCAATTTAGCATTATACTCCATATGATCCTTGGGTTTGAACTAGATTTAAAAAGGTGTTTAGTTAAAAATAATTTACACTACAAATTTAATTATAAACAGTATAAAATTCTTAACACTATAATAAAAAGACAAAAATTTACTCTCATATACACCCTAAAAATTTTATATTAGACATGGTGCCAACATCAAGCGAGGAGCCGTGCTGGCGAGGAAAGGTCGAAAACTCAATAATTGCCTTGGCGGTCGAACATTTCGGGGTAACATATCGGCGTGACCTGTGATTTCGGTGTAGTTCCGGAGCTGCTTCTTTCCGGCGCGGGACTCTCCGACTATCTCCCTTCCGATTGGGGAATTTCTGTCTGTTGCAGAAGCTCTCTTTCCGTTTCGACGCCCTCTCCGGTCAGGTCCCACCCAACCTCGGAAACCCTAGTGGTTGCCTTGCCTCTAAGGAATTCCTGGAAAGAAACGAACAGAAATTGCGAAAGGTGGTTCTTCACTCTTCTAAAAGCTGGTTCTGGTACTGACCTTTTTCTTACGGAATGCACAACCAAAGATCCTTTCTTTCGTCTGAATGTATACATACATGTTTCCAATTTTTCTTTTTTCGCGCGAAAGTACCAAGTATTTTATCCACTTGATGACTTTGATACTTTTTTTTATGAATTATGCAAAATTCCTTTTATATGAGGACCATATGTTGGAGGAATTGCCTCAATGGAACATTGAATACAAAATAGACTTCAGATTTCTTGTTTGCTCAGTGTTTTGATTTTTGGGGTGGTAGTTTTTTGCTTTGTAGAATGACTACTTTGCCTGTTTATAATTACTTTTGCAGTTCAGACATTTTCCCCCCTATTCCAGTATCGAGGGGAAAAAACCTTAGAGAATATTTTAATTTTTTAGTCATCATATTATAGATGCATGCTTTGAGCTCATTCCTTTAGTCATAAATTAAAAGAGGAGCTGAAATTTGGGATATAAATCAAATATTGTGTTTATATTATCTTTGGCTTTAGTTTGATTTGATCAAGTTCTTTTTCTGGTCAAAGAGAGTAGCTACCCTGATTGGTTGGTGGTGACAAGTCTTTGACATTGCAAGGGAGCATATAGCCCAAGTATTTACCACAAATTACTCAAAGCATTCTTTAGGGTTTTCAAGCTAGGCATACCAACTCTTATGATGGCTAGCAAGTGGATTGTCAAATTTCAGTTGGTGAATTACTACAATAAAAAGTGATATCTAAAAAGTTCACCGATCGAACATGGCAATTTACTTGCTATGTCAGTTGGGATAAAAAGTAGAGAGTTTATATATGTCTACCATAATTCTTAATTTGTATAAAAATATTTTCATGCGATGAATATAAAGCAATTGCAAAAGAAATGTTGCTCTTCTCTTGATTAGACTTGGGTTCACTTGTTGTTTCTTCAATTGACTTTTTTGGCATTTAGATGATCTTCCTACTTTTGTAAACTCTTGATCCTTTCTCAAAAGTGATTTTGTGAAATGCTTATCTGTAGCTGAGCAAAAGAGCCAAGAAATGTATAAAGTGTCTAGCTACTTGTGGAGGAAATATGCTGATTATTTGTGGACGAAGTGGGAAAGAGCGCTTATATGGAACATGGTTGAGCCGTATATGCGGCCCAAATCATTCACGCCTCTGGTTACTATCTATGTCGCTGCTTTCTACACTGGGGTTGTTGGGGCGGCCATCACTGAGCAACGTTACAAGGTTTTTTTTTCTTCCTTTGTTTTTCTTTGTTATTGTCTAAAATAGACATAGGCTTCTCTCCTTCTGCTTCTAAATCTTGTTTCTCTGAATGATTACTTAGGATTTGGTTGTTAAGTGTTTAATTGGACCAAAAAGGTTCTCTGTGAGTTTAAATTCTTATGCTGTCTTTTGGTTTTAAGCTTTCCTTCATTGGAGTTGCTTGTGTTTATGAGTGGTTAGGCAAGTAGTGTACAATGACCTTTATAGATTTCTTGGATTTGTAACATTCCTTAAGCTTGCTGGTAATTGATAGGCTTCTTTGTATCTAGTTATACTAAGAAGCACAACTTTTCGTTTACTTGCTTGAAACTAGAGCGAAGTTGCAAAGAAAATTAGCAAAAAAGCATTTAACTTAATTTTTCATTTTGAACTGTAACAGAAATCATGGAGCTTTCTCATTTTTAAACCTCACCTTTAGAATGAACACGTATTCATAACCAGTACTTCGTTAAAAAAAAGTCTTTAAAAAAGGTGTTATAATAAGAAGAGTTGGAGTAATCTGAGACAAGAGTGCAAAGATTTGTAAAGGACATTGTCCTTTCCATATTGGAACCATGTTCCCAAAAGAAAAGGAAGCTTGGATCCAGGATTTCTATTGCTGCTTTGGGTCTTATTGCGCTTTTTTATGGAACTATAAATTTTTGTTTACCATGTTTGCTTAAAGCAATGGTTTTGGACTGTTGCCTCGTTGTGGCTCTAAAATAGAGGGTAACTATGAGAAAAAGAATTTTTACTCGGCTAGGTTATTATAGTGTTGTCCATCTTGCCTTGTCCCCCGCTTATGTCCAATCCTTTCTGTCGTCTTCTATATCAGGGGAAAAAACTCGCAGCTCACAGATGTTAATGTCCATTGTTTAGGTCATAATATTTTTTCAGATACTTCCTGTCATAGGAACCTAAGTATTGCCAACAGCAGAAGTGCCAGTTCATGTCATTATATAGAAATTGTGAAAGCTCACTTATATACGACCTTCCAAACTTATGCGTTCTAAATTTCCTTGATCTTGTGTGAAAATATGTATTTGACGTTTCTAAGCATTGGTATAAAAAGACTTTTTATTTTTTTGCAGTGCCTAGTCGCCTACCTCTCATAATTTGGCTTTCTTGAATTTTAATTATGAGCAATATTCTAATTTTTGTGATGTTAAATACTTTTTATCTGGTATTGTGCAGGAGAAATACTGGGAAGATCACCCTGGGGAGATTGTGCCATTAATGAAGCCAGCGTTCTATCATGGAGCTTGGAAGGTAGCCAGGGGGCAGGTTCCTGCCCATATGAAAAACACCGGCGATTGAACTTAGACGTCGTTTTGCAAACTAAAATATTCTGTTTGCTTTGAAAATATGAGAAATAAAAGAAAGAACCCTCCTTACTAATACTGAAGTTACTAATAATATTGCTTGCTTTTCCTGATGGACCATGACTAAATGATGTGTGCATCTGAAATTTTGCATAAGGTTTTGCCTTTTCGTTCACAATTGTTAACTTATTCAAATCATCTCACCATTTTCACAATCACCACGTGTCTCCCTGTGGTATTAGTGTTTTATTTCGTGGCTTTCGATTACATTTCAGTTTGCATCACATATGGCACATGCCAAGGAAAGCAGTGGTATGGCTGATTGGTTTGCTTAACGAAAATACCTTTGATATTTCCGGTGACATCACCGGAAAATGACCATACTGATATATATATATATATATATATATATATATATTGAAAAAGAAAAATAGAGATTTTTCTTAAAGTATATATATTTATATATTCGTCTAAATTCCCTAAACTTAAATGGGGATATTTCTGTAAATACAGTTGTTTTATTCATATCCTGGGTGGCAATGGCGAGAGAGAATGGGTGAAGAATGAATTTGAGGGTATTTTTGGTATTTTATTTTAGGGTGACTGTTGTTTATTAATAATATGCTATTTACTAGCCACTTTAAAAAATTATCCTATTAATTTTAAATAAACCTCTTGATTATACTATTTCTCCTCTCCAAATATTTTTCAAGAAAACAAAATTTTCCCACTTTTGACTTCTAAAACAAATTTTCTCAAATGTCTCTCTTTAAACACTTTTTTACAGTCTTCTATAATTTGTTTCCTCTTTAAAAATGACCCTAGTAAGTATTTTAAACTATTTACTTCGCTTAGATAAATTTAAATCTCAAAACAACCTTCGGTTGAAAACCAATTCAGTGGTTCAAATTAGTTCTCCTTGTAATTAGATTAATTGTAAGGGTTTAGATTTTACCCCCCATGCTTATTTTTTCTCTTGCACCTCATATTTTCAGTTGTTCAACTTTTATCCACCATTCGTTCACTTTCTCCCGTTGCTTTTGGTCGTTTGCTCCCATGAGTACTACCTGATGGCAAAGACACATGTAGACATGCAACTATATGCAACAAATAGATGCAACAAATATATCTTCCCAATTTTTTTCAACTTGTAATATATTTTAAAAGAATATTTATGATTACATTTTGAGTTCATGATAAACGTATCCTTCTATTTTGGATGTTATCAAAATTATATCTCCGATTTTTAAATCCTTATCAAATTTAATCCTTTTCTAGGTGAACAATTAATTTTGGATTTGAATTGACAAATTTACGTTTTATAGCTTGTAGATGACCTGTACTGATACACTAACTGACAAATTAGTACAACTTAGCTTGAAAATACTATTTTAATAACTTTTTCCTTGTTTCTTTAAACATATTACTACTGATTAACTTTTTGATATAAGATCATTTATAAATTCCAAAGGTAAATTTGTCAATTTTAAAGTCCAAATCAGTTATTGACCATAAGAAGGTATACGATTGATATGACAAATTAAAATTCAAAATATAATCTTGCGAATCTGAAATATAGAAAAATAACACTTTAATGTTTGGACACAGAAATGGAAGCTGACACATGCCAACAAAGCAACTCAGTTCCTGTTATCAATCTTGAGCTAGTGAACAAAGTTATAAGCAAGTATTAATACTTTCTTTCAATTAATTAATAATTTTTTTGAATAAATGAATACTCGTGTGTGTATATATATATATATTTTAAAAAGGAAAGGCCTCGAAAAATAATTTATTAATAGCAGCCAAAAAAGGTCAAGGTGCAACAAATGGTCCAAAGATTAAAAATAGGGTTTAAAGCAGACTCAAAAAATCTATCTAAGAATCCGTGTACCAATTGATGGAGCTAAACAAATCCCTAACTCTAGACCGAGCTAAACTCCTGCTTATAGTAGCCTCAATGACGACATAAAATAACCAATCCCAATTTAGGACACCATCCAACAAATAAAGAGGAATGGGGAAATCATTCTCTAAGCCACACCTAGCCCGCAACTTCAAGCACCACCGAGGCACAAATCTAATGACTCTCCAAAAAACCTGCCAACTTTCCCACAGAACAGAGCCATAAACAACGTCACAAAAACAACAAACACCGCACAGAGGGCTAGTGGGGAAACCACTACCCTTATTACAACAAACAAAGAACATAAATCCAGAATCATCGCAGCCCACCGTTCTCTGGCGGCACGAACCCAACTCCAACCATGGGAAGGCCCCTCGACACCAACAGTCGGTGGACGACGGCCAAATCTACCCAACTCACGATAGACCCAAGTAGTCAAACCCATTCCCACAAACATCCAACCTAGCTCAATCCTAGAGATCCAAGCCTCCCATAAAGTCGCGGACGACAGTAGCTCCTCCCACCTGGGTCTTGAATCTAGATTGGCAACAGAAAACGTCCCTCTCCTAGCTACACGCCCGAACTCCTTCCCGAGTGAAACTCCTCTCCCCTGGCGGCATGAACCCCGGCACAAAAGATCGGCTGGCGACAACCATCCAGACAAAGATCGGAGACCAACAGACAGATAACGTGTTGGCCCACCAGTCTTAGCACTCTCTCCCTCTCGGCCTTTCTCTTTCTAGTTCTCTCTCTCTAAAAGTTCTCCTTTAATAAGTTTGACACGGTTTTTTTTTTTTTTTTTTTTACCAGTACGAGTTAAAAAATAACTCATGTATATTATGCAGCATGAAAAGAAGTGCTGTAGGCACGACCTCATGCCTGCTGGAATTATTATGTACCGCAAAATTATTGTCCATTATTTGCTCAATCATTATTTTAATAATTTTCTGTCTTTTTGGGATAAAATTACAGTATAATCAGATCCTGATTCACGTTGTCAGATTGTGGCTTGCAAACCGTATATGCGTCTTATGGACTTTTTCTATACGATATGCGGCTTCTAAACATATACAAGAATAAAGAAATGAAGCCATAAATGTTAAATCCTGATTGGCCCACGTGGAAGGGCAGTTTTTAGAACAAAAAAAAAAAAAAAATCTCAACTGCCATAACCGTTGAGGGTCACGGTTAATATAAACGACCCATGTTTGATTCCTGAACACGCAATTCAAAAAAAAAAAAAACAAAAACAAAAACCTACACCATCAAAGGAGGATTGAGAGTGTTCAGAAAATCAAACTTAACGGTGCAAATTTGGTCAAAAAACAGAGGAAGAAAAAACAATGGCAGGAGGTAATTTTGATCCATTTTGCTTCCGCTTTTATGAGTTCAAATTGTTGTATGAATTGCAATTTGATTCTAACAATACACGCTAACTAAACAATCTGACGTATCATGATAGCAAGTATTTATGTCAATTCAAATCAGGAGGAAAAAAAAAAAATCAAATCCAGAAAGTATCTCCATTTGGTCCGAACATGATCGATTCTATCTCTATCACTAGCATACATAGAGGGTTTTCATTTTTTTTC
>CAMOHE010047580.1:16265-60485 GCA_946598075.1 Artocarpus hirsutus
TTCTGTCTTTTTGGGATAAAATTACAGTATAATCAGATCCTGATTCACATTGTCAGATTGTGGCTTGCAAACCGTATATGCGTCTTATGGACTTTTTCTATACGATATGCGGCTTCTAAACATATACAAGAATAAAGAAATGAAGCCATACACGCTAACTAAACAATCTGACGTATCATGATAGCAAGTATTTATGTCAATTCAAATCAGGAGGAAAAAAAAAAATCAAATCCAGAAAGTATCTCCATTTGGTCCGAACATGATCGATTCTATCTCTATCACTAGCATACATAGAGGGTTTTCATTTTTTTTCTGCTATCGTTCCTAAATATCTCCTCGTGTTTTACGTTAATAGCATTTGCTGGCTTAGAACATGGAATCAACTACTTGGGTACTTTGATGATTAAGACAATTATTTGCTAGTTTTAAAGTAAGAAACGAAACCATATGGACTTATAGCCAAGAAAATTGGAATATTTCGTAACCTACATATAGGGGTCTTGTTCCCAAACTATGCAAGCAAAAAAAAACACCCTGAAAACTCCTTTGTTCAATTCGAAGTTCATAAAAATCGAACCTACATTATCTGATGATACAAAATTTCATCATGGGGTATCGATCAATGTTACAATGCGTTTTGCTGATCATCTGCGCGAGCTTTATGGCCCATTGCAGCTTGTGAGGAGAAAATTTTCTTGATCGAAACATCATTCCAGATATTACTGGAATACAACAAGTGAGTTTTATTGGTGTTCTAAGATGCCCCTTCCCTCCAATGGCCCGAAATGAACCGTCATTACCGTCCGTTATAAACGTGGCATTGACGTGTGATGCAGGAAGCATAATCATTAGCGATGCTGTGACAAATACAAAGTGGTTGTTTGAGATTACTTTAAACGCTCTACAGACTTCTCTCTTTCATTCAGATCAATGTAATGACTGTGGAATAGCTGTTAGAGGAACTTCTGTTGCTGCATGTGATATTTACCCCGGATGCCGTGGAGCCCTTCTAGCACCTATTAATTGCCGCAATGCTAATGTAGAAAAACTGCACGATAATGAGCAAGGACATGATAATGTTATGCCGTACATTACGGGACCCTTTTATTTCGATTCTTCGTATTATTAATTTGTCTATTAATATATGTGTTATTTTTTGTATGCATATGAATATGCTTTCTTTCATTTTCTTTAATTCTCCTGAAAATGAAAGTCTTCGTCAGTTGTTAGATCACCGTGTCTAGGGGCTATACACGGTTCGGTCCAATCCTAAACCGCCAGATTTTTGCGACAGGACCGGTTTAGTAATTTGGGTTAATTTGGCACTAGACTGGACCATTTTAGCTATTCGATTTGGGCTTGATCATTTTAGAACAGTCTAGTTAGATCGATTCGAGACTTTTTTTTTTAGAAACATTTTTTTATACTAGGTTTTTTTAGAGATTTTAATACTAGATTTTACTTTTAAAACTTGAATTATCCAAACAGCAAAAACAACATTTTATAAAATGAAAAATAACAAGCAACAAAAATCAAATACGACATAAAACATACAATCCAAAACAAGGAACGACAATCGATCGAGGCCCTCAAGACTTTAAGGCGAATTCCTCATTTTTCGCCCGTGTTACATGCATGGCTGTATGAATTGCATAAGTCATCGTGTTTTGGTAGTGGAGAAGTATAGAAGTTAACAATACCTTAGTCTTCAGTTGTACGAAGCGTTGTTGACAAGATTTAACAGCTACCATTCTCTTATGAATAGGAGAGTAGAGTATCAAGACATATATATTACATTTTTAATTTTTTATTATATGCACATATATATAAATGGTCCAGTCCGGTCCGGCCTGCCATTAAAAATTTCCAAACAAGACCGGACCGATTTGAGACCTTTTTTAATGGTCCTAAAATGCTTTGGTCTCAATAGTCTAAAAATTACCGATTGGTCTAGTTTGATGGTTTTTGTTGGAATAAAATATGAAACGCAGTGGAAGAGACAGATCGTTGACCAACACAAATTTTCCTTAAACTTTGTTCATCGAGAATAGTTATATAATTTTAATTAATAATAGAAAGCTTTGAGAATTTTTACCAACCTTTTTGATGACCTATCAGGGTATTCTAGCTTTGCTCTTTGACACCATAATCTTCCAAGCCAAGCCTCCACACCAATGAAAATATGAGTGGGCGTCAAATTGCAAGAATGAATTAACCTCACAATTTTTTGGATTTGTTATGTACTCAACACATGAGATAACAGACTTTTTTTTTTTTCAGAGAAGAACTCTCAGTTTTTCTTTTTGAGTATTCTGCAAAAGTTAAGTGAATGATATATCTGCAGAGATAACTGTTATCTCTATCTTTTTATATATATGAATAATTAGTTATTTTTCAATTAATTTTAAATTTAAAATAATCATCATATCAAATATATAGGAAGAGATATACTCTACATAATCTTATGTCTTTCCTCTTTTTTTTTTTATTTTAAAACTGAATCACATTGTGATTCTTTTAAATTATATATATATATATATATATATATATATATCTGTATATATATATATAAAAGCGTTCACGTACGTTTACGTTTTTTTTAATAACTTTTCTTTTCCATACTATATATATATCGTTTTATTTTTAAACTTACGTGTATATATATATATATATATATATATATTAATATCTAATAAAATCTAATATATATATATATATTAAAATTCAAAAAATAAATCTCATTTATTTGAGAATGGATTTTAAACATAATCAATTAATTAATTAACTAATGCTCAGTTAAATGTGACAACATTTATCATACTATATTATATGGCACAGAAAACATTTTTCTATATCACATTAATATCTTAAGTGTGAAATAATTAATTTAAAATTCAACAATTCTAAATTAAATATGTATAATTCATTCTATGCATTAAATCTAATATGGTGTTATAGATTTGTCATTGGGGGCCTATGGACCTATAACCTAAGCTCTAATAAATTTGACAATCAATTAAACTCTTTAATTAATGTCCTAAATTCATTAATTTCAGTGTTAGTCTACTAAAAACCTAAAACTGAACTCCTGAGATTATAGTAAAAATTACTCAAAGATTATTAGCGAGTAATCCATTGATATAATCATTACATATAAGTCAATCCTCCATAAATAGTTCAAAATAAGAGCTAGGTTTAATTTCCATTCATCTCTCTTATTACATCTTCAATCTTGAGTTTCAATAATTCTCTAATAAATAGTTAATTCATAATTTTATAATAAACGAACGCTCTACTGTTCAAACCTCGAATTATCACTCAAGAGAACTATTTTTTAACTTCCATAAGAAAGGAATGGATTCCATATCTGTATAATATTATTTCCAGCCGTTTATTACATTATGTTTCTAAGATATTAAGTTATGATCTGTATTTATACAAATCTTACTATGCAAGTCAAAAAACATAATGTCATAAATAGAAGTCTAATAAATACTCAGGATTAAGATTGTCAAATATATGATAATCATAGTGATAAATTTGAATACTCTATTTGTAATAGATGATTATTAGAGATCTATTATTTATCTAGTCTAGTCATACATAATTTCATTATATAAAGTACCTCTAATCCAATGTCTCTACCTATATAGCTATATAGCTCGGATATGACCATTTTATTCTAAATGAGATTGAACCGTAATTGTAATATTTAATTAAAGATCCCAAAACTTTAATTAATTATTACGGACTATTTAGATTATTATCTATAAATTTTATCCTTAGGTGTATAACGCTCATATGCTAAATTTATAGTTACATAAATAATCATGGAATTTTCTTGATGTTTGTAAATGTATTCATAATACATATAAGCAACCAAAATAATTAGAAATGTCACTTTATTTATTTATTAACAATATGTATAATGTCATAGCTTTTAGAATACAAAACCTAACAGTTTTTTGGTTTTTCAACACAAACTATGCCTTTCCAGAACAAATCGCCCAAACTAAAATATTTATATTCCTTTAAAAGTATTGGTACGATAAGACTTGGTTTTATATGTATTCATGAATATGTAACAAAAATCTCCCTCATTTCACTGTGTAATAAAGAAATTCTTACAGATTATAAATTGAGACAAATTCTTGATCAGGTTTAATTTCTTTTATTTTGGTCTCTTGCTTTTGTTTTACTTTTTGGTTTTCCTTATTTCTTGTTTGGCTTTCCTTTATTTTGATCTCTTGCCTTCGTTTTTTAACTTTTATTTGCCTTATTTCTTGTTTGTGTGTATATTTTTCTTAAAAATAGAGAGAGAAGAAAACTGATCATATTAAAAAAACTTATGCGTCGCAATTAGGTTGACATCATTAAGCAACTCTTCCTATGTCAAACATGTCACTCTAATTTATCAGTAAAAAAAAAAAAAAAGAAAGAAAGAAAGAAAGAAAGAAAAATTAGAATCTAAGTATCCAACGACAAGGGCTACAAAACAAGAAAATGTAGAAGACAACAAGAAACAATTACACACAAAAGGCAAACAAAAACAACCGAAATGTAGACGGATCTACACTTAGAAAAATAAAGGGAAGCCCAGTTAAATCCCTCAAACCAGAAAAAGCCTACTGGAAAAAGCTATCAGAGAGAAAAAAAAAAAAGCATGATTCAATTTGATTAACTTATGCAGCTTGAAAAATCTCTCATTTCGAGCACGGATAGCAAAGGTAAATTTCTTTTCAAGATCAACGACCATAGCCTTTGCAAATTACTAAACTCTTCTAATTTATTCAAAGACCTTGAAATCATAATTTTCATTCCTTTTTTAGCAACTGCATAATTATTGAGTTTCGTATGGCAAGGTCTAAAATGCCGTTGTTTTGGTGTTCATTTTTTTTTTCCAGCTACTTCCTTGCTGACGCGGTGAAATCAGAAGAAACTCTCAACTTCTTTGAAACTACTTCATTTTATTAGGGTCGTATTTTTTTTTTCTTTCTCTAAAGCCCTAATTATTTCCACATTTTTGCATTTAAAAAATAATTCCTCCTCTACTTTTCATCCCTATATTTCCTCTCATTTCGTCACTATCTGCCCCTTGAAGCCTTGTCTTCATTTATTCGGTGTTCTTCTCTCCATTTCTTCTGCCCAAAAATATATAATAATGTTGACCGAGGACATGACACTTATTTTAACTAGTATATATATCCACGGATGGATATTTGTCTTTTAGCTATAAGCATGCAGAGAAAGTGATTTTTAACAGATTTAAAGGTTTTAAAACCTACCAATTTTCACCATTGAAGTACCTTGTGTTAGTTTCTTCAAAATTCGTGCTTTAGCAATTAGCATGACGTGTTGACGGAAGACATGACACTTCTCAACGGTTGATAGAAATTTAATTCGGACATAATTAAAATGCTTATTTTGCGATGCACCCGCTTGAGCATACATATCACTCAGCTAACATGTAACCTTCGTCGTAGAACAATTTTAGATCGCTTCTAATATATATTAAGCAACTCCAGGGCAACTCTTCAATATTTAAATGGCTAAAAAGCGACTTCAGGGTAACTCACTCTAACCTTATTCTCCATTTTAGCCAACGTTTTTTTTTTTTTTTTGTATTTAAAATATAAATAATAATTCACGATGTTGGAAAATAATTTTTATGTGGGTCTACATATGTAATTAAATGTGTTATTTAATGCTATCTTAAGGTAAAGCCTAAATTAAAGTGATATAATTAAAATAAAGTTAAAAGGCTTTTGGGTATTAAAATAATGTATGAGTTATTTTTATTAATATTATATGTGTAGATACCAATTTGTAATTTTCAGATTTTATGATGTACAAAACTGAAAATAAATTAAAATAACTAAAGTTATTTATTCTAATTATGGTCCCCAATTCATATGTGTTATTTCATTCAGAAAGTTTCTAGATGTTCCTGCTTCTCTGAAATTTCATCTTCATTGAAGTTTCAAAGGAATACGTATTGAATTGGAAGGCAATAACCCAAAACAATCCAAGATTAGTAACCATGAATCAAGGTATGCCTCTGCAATCTATAATTATCTTTCTCAATGATTTGACATGATTGATCCTGGAACAATTTGGTTTAATTTGTTCCTAAAAAGTGGCATTAGAGCGGTTTCATGTTAAATTATTGAGGAATATTTTCTCAAGATTTTTGGTTAAATTGTTCAATGTATATGCATATTTGTGTGTTCATGGGATTCGGTTTTGGATGAAGGTTTTGGAATGTGTGAAATATATGAATTCCAGATTCATGCATTTATGACTGCCATCATAACATGTAGGTATGGATTCGGTCTTTTCTGGAATTGAATCAAGAATTCATTATTGGGCTTTTTGGATGTTGTTGTCCTTGTTGTCATTCAATATTCAATGTGATTCGCTTGTCAGTATGTTCGGTTTTCAGTCAAGAAACAAGTTTTGTTTTGTTTGTTGTTTATTCTCGACATTGAATGCATGCTGTTTCTCCTTTTAAGAAAGAATTCGGTTTTCGAGAAGGCTTTATTGAACCAAGTGTCTTTCATAATATATGAATAATGCATGCATGTCGAGAAAGTTGCTGCCGTTTGTTTATAAAAAAAAAATGAATGGATTCTGATTCACGATTTCTTTGAAATCGTTATTTTGAATCAAGTAAACCGTAAGATGACCGGAGGCAAACTCACTGCCGCTGGCAGAGGAAATCAGCCGAGACCCTCAGGACTCGCCAAAGAAGGATAGTCGTAGCCTTTGGCAGCGGCAGAGGAAGAAAACGGCAGCGAACGCCAGCTGTGTAAGGAAAAACAAAAAAAAAAGGAAACCTCGGCTGTTTCTGGGTTTCTTGGCCAACAACGGGTGTAACCGCTGCCGTTGTTGGTGTGTTCTGGGCACGTCCGTCAGGCCGCTTGGATGGGGGGAGGAACCGTGGCACAGGCTACCGGCAAAACACACTGGTTCGCCCTGGGTTGTGTCCCCTGCACGACAACCGCTCGGCCTAGAGCGGTTATGATCTAAAATGGGCCATTTGGGCTCGTAAACTATTGGACACCCAAGGACGCAACCGCTGCGTGACCAAAGACCTCAAAAAAAAAAAATTAAGGGAACGGGCTAGTTACTGGCCTTGATTTACTGGGCCCGTAACCAACAAAATCTCAGGGGCTCAACCCTTAGAAGACCCGAATTTAAAAAAAAAAAAAAAAAAAAAAGAGAGCTGGGTTAGGACCGGGTTGGGTCAACCTGACCCGGTCCACTGTTGACCCAATTAGGGTCAATGGCCTGGTCAACAGTCAACGTTGTCTTTGAAGCCTTGTCTTTATTTATTGGGTGCTCTTCTCTCCATTTCTTCTGCCGAAAAATATATAATCATGTTGACCGAGGACATGACACTTATTTGAACTAGTATATATATCCACCGATCGATATTTGTCTTTTAGCTATAAGCATGCAGAGAAAGTGATTTTTAACAGATTTAATGGTTTTAAAACCTACAAATTTTCACCATTGAAGTACCTTGTGTTAGTTTCTTCAAGATTCGTACTTTAGCAATTAGCATGACGTGTTGACGGAAGACATGACACTTCTCAACGGTTGATAGAAATTTAATTCGGACATAATTAAAATGCTTATTTTGCGATGCACCCGCTTGAGCATACACATCACTTAGCTAACATGGAACCTTCGTTGTAGAACAAATTTAGATCGCTTCTAATATATATTAAGCAACTCCAAGGCAACTCTTCAATATTTAAATGGCTAAAAAGCGACTTCAGGGTAACTCACTCCAACCTTATTCTCCATTTTAGCCAACGTTTTTTTTTTTTTTTTGTATTTAAAATATAAATAATAATTAACGAATAAGAGTATAGTGTAATTAATTGTAAGTCGATTTTAATGATACATTATGAGTCTTAATCATCATGAGCCCCTCTCCAAAGGGTGATAATTTTTTTCATCCCTTGCATCAAATATATATATTGATATGTATATATATATATCCATAACAACTGCATTCTCATTTAATGCAATTTTGACGTTTTCTTTTACGTTACATCAATTTATTTTGTGTCAAATCAAGATTAAAATAATAAAAAAATGGTTAGCCTAACAAGCTCGATACATTTGGCTAGTGGGATAGCTAAAAGCTAATTTAGCTAAAAATTTGGCCTTCAAAAGTTAAAAACTGTCACATCCAGCGATTTTGGCAAATTACAACGTTTGGCTAACAGTCTTGGAGCTGCTCTTAGGCTTATATAAATATAAACATATATATATATATATATATGTATGTATGTATTAAAATCTATGCTGTTAATTTTTAATCAACCTTTTAATTATGCTATTTCTTTTCTTCTCCTAATTGAAATTTTCTCTACTTTGACTTTTAAAATAATTTTCTCAGTTGTGTCTATGTCTAAACACCTTTTTTTACAGCCTCCTAAAATTTATTTCTTCTTTAAATATAACCCTAATAGGTTGTTTTAATTATTTACTTAACAGATAATTTAGATCTCAAGACAACCTTTTGTTCAAAACCAATTAAATGGTTCAAATTAGTTCTATTTTCAATTAGACTAATTGTAATGATTTAGATTTTGTCCGCATGCTTATTTTTCCTCTTACATGTCATATTTTCCAGTTGTTCATCCTTTAGTTGAAACGCTACTCTTTCATTTTTCTCCTGTTGTTTTGGTCGCTTGCTCTTATGGATACTGCCTGATGTAAAAAAAAAAGAAAAAAAAAAAACACCTGTAGAAGTGCAACTATATGCTACAAAGATATCTTTCCAATGTTTTTTTTTTTTTTCTACTTGTAATATATTTTAAAGGGATATTTATGATTTTATACCATGCATTTTGAGCTGCAAAAAAGTAGCCCTTATTTAAAAATTATACCTTTGAATTTTAAATTCTTATCAAATTTATACATTTTTTTATGCCAACAATTGATTTTAACAATTAAAATAACAAATTTACCCTTCAAGCTTATAAATAAACTTATAGTGAAATACTAATTGATAAATTTCGTGCAACTTTATTTGAAAATACTATTTTAATGACTTATTCTTTGTTTCTTTCAACATGTTACCATGTTTCATTTTTTTTTGTTATAAGATCATCTGTAAACTGCAAAAATAAAATTTTCAATTCTAAGGTCTAAATCAGTGATTGACTATAAGAATACAGGATTGACTTGAATTTAACATTCTAATATTGCGAACAGCTAAAATATAGAAAAATACCCTTCAAGTGTTTGGACACGAAATGGAAGTTAACACATGCCAACAAAGCAACGCAGTTTCTTTTATCAATCTTCAGCTGGCTAGCAAAGTTCTAGGCAACTATTATTAATTTCTTTCAATTAAATAATATTTTTTTCCTAAATGAATTTATGTTTTGTAGCACGAAAAAACGTGCCGTATGCACGACCTCATGCCTGCTGTTATTATTATGTGCCGCAACATTCTTGCCCATTCATTGAATTATTTTGAGATTTTTTTTGTCTTTTTGTCATAAAATAATACTATTTTAATGCTATCAATCGCAATTCACATTGTCAGATTGTGACTTGCAAACCATATATATGGCTTATAAACTTTTTTTTATGTAATATACGGCTTATAAACATACACAAGTACAAGGAAACGAAGCCATACACGCTAACTAAACAATCCACTACAAGAAAAACTACATTTAACAACATATTATTTACAACATGTAATTTTTAAATGTCATTGAAAAGTACATACAACGACATCTCCAACAAATATATCGTTAATAACATTTGAAACAATAATTAACATCTATATAGATGCCGTATTAAAAGTCTCCTTTTAACGACAATAGTTTAGTATCGTTAAATTATTTAACGATGAGTAGGAAATGTCGTCAAAGCCTTGGAGATTCCACAACACCCCTTATAGACGACATTTTGACCAATATCGTCTATAAAGGGTATCGTAGAATCTCTAAGGCTTTAACGACATCTTCAACTTGTTAAAAAATTTAACGACACTAAACTATTGTTGTTACAAGGAGACCTTTAATACGACATCTCTATAGACGTCGTTAATTATTATTTCAAATATCGTTAATGACATCTTTATTGGAGATATCGTTGTATGTACTTTTCAACGACATTCAAAAATTACATGCCGTAAATAATATGTCGTTAAATATAGTTTTTCTTGTAATGATTTGACATGTCATGATAGCAAGTGTTTATGTCAATTCATATCAAGAGGGGGAAAAAACAAATCACTAATGTATCTCCATTTGGTCCGAATATGATCAATTCTATATCTATCACTAGCATATGTAGAGAATTTGCATTTTTTTTCCGCTATCGTTCCTAATTATCTTCTCTTGTGTTTTACATTAGTAACATTTGCTGGTTTAGACCATGGAATTAACCAATTGGGTACTTGGATGATTAAGACAACTGTTGCTTGGTTTAAAGCAAGACGCTAAACAATATGGACTTATAGCCAAGAAAATTGGAATACTTCGTAACCTATATATAAGGAGTTTTGTTCCCATACTTCGCAAGCAGAAAAAGAGCTAGAAAACTCCTTTGTTCTAAGTCAAATTCCATAAAAACGCACCTAAATTATCTTTTGTTACCATATTTCATTATGGGTTACCGATCAATGTTCCTATGCTTTTTGCAGATCATTTGCATGAGCTCTATGGCCCATTGTAGCCTCTTAGAAGGCGACATTGTTGATCGAAGCATAATCCCAGATACTATTGGAATACGCCGAGTGAGTTTTGCTGGCGTTTTAAGTTGTCCCCTTCCTCCGACGATTCGAAACAAGCCGTCGTTTCCCGCCAAAATAAACGTGGCATTGACGTGTGATGCGGAAAGAACTATCATTGGTGATGCTTTGACAGACACAAAGGGATTTTTTGAGATCACTTAAAAAACCCTACAAACTTCTCTCTTTCATCTAAATCAGTGTGATGATTGTAGGATAGCCGTTAAAGGAACTTCTGCAGCCACCTGCACTATTTACCCCGGACGTCGTGAAGCCCTTCTAGCACCTATTAATTGCCGCGACGCAGTTGTAGAAAAACTGCATGGTCATGAGCAGGGAAGCGATAAAGTTGTGCAGGACATGACGGAACCCTTTTATTTCGTCCCTTCATACTATTAATGTCTGTACTTCGTACATGAATTACTTTTTGCCATGCATATTATGCTTTCTTTAATTTCATTTATTTCCCCAAATGTTGCAAAGATATGTTGTTTATTTTTTGAAATTGGTTCTATGTATTCATGTAAAGCTAACAAAAAATATCCCTCATTTCACCGTGTAATACAGAAATTTGTTGAAGATTATAAATTAAAACAAATTGTAGATCAGGTTTAATTTCCTTTATTTTCTTTAGGAATTAATTTCCTTTTGTTTTTGATCCCTCGCTTTTGTTTTTTACTTTTTCATTAATTTCCCTAATTCTTCTTTGGATATACAGAAATATGTGGCAGGTTATAAGTTGAGACAAATTAATCTGAAAGTTTGATTTCCTTTGTTTTAATATTAGGATATAGAGGTAAATGATCTTTTTAAAAGTACTTTTAAAATAAAAGATCACAACTTTTTAAAATTAAATAAATGGCTGTTTATCAGTGATAAACTTAAGTTTAATGATAAACAACCATTTACCTTATAAGTGATATACTTGAGTTTATCGAGTTTAACACGATAAACTCGTGGAGTTTATTAAATAAACTCAATTTATCAATAATAAATGGTCATTTGTCTAATTTAAAAAGGTTATGGTTATTTATTTTAAAGAGGCCATTAAAAAAGTATAACGCCTTTAAATGAGGGTTAACAGTTTTTAATAAATAAAATATAAATTAGAAAATATAAATAAAACATCAAAAGAAATTTGCCTAAAACTTAATTGAAAACTTTTAAAACAAAATAAAAATATAAATAACAATTTAAACCACAGTTTAATCTAGCACCATAAATTTAATAACACAAAACTGTCATAATTATCATTCCAACCCTCGACAAATCTTAATATAGTCACAAAAAAGTAACATTCGATGCTTACATTATTATGATAGATATTCTTGGCAAATAAAGCAAATCTAACGTTATACAGTTACATAGCTTCCTCAACAATTTTTTCGTAGCCACCTCACACTTGGTGAGTCTCGAAAAGATATAAATATAAGAAAATGAGTGACAACATGCTCAATAGAGAAAACATTACCCACCTTTAGGTTTTTAACAGTACCATATTAAAACCTGTATGGTTAGTTCATAATCATTATTCATCAATATTATCATGTTCAATTCTTGTGGATATCTTATGATCATTGTTATTAAATTCCATACATATATATATACACATATTTATGCAGGATTCAATTAGACTCATTTATATCAACCGTGCAATAGAATATCATATCACTCAACTCAACGAAACCCAAATAGGCGTGCTTGACCACCCTCTAAACATTCCAAGGGTGTTCTAATGAGGGGACATCAAGCCCCGAATTTTCACCAAGTCGATTCTTGTACGATACGTTATGGGACTTTTGACCTAAGGAAGCACCGTCGCCTCCCTCCTATTTTACCTTTTAGGGTATTCGTGCCCAAGGACGTAACCGTTGCTCTCTTCACGTCTTACCATTCCTCTATAATCATTCATTATTTATAGAATTAATATTCCTAACCATGCTTTTCACTTTACAACAACATATGTCAAATCAATATATTTCTCGCTATACAATATAGGACGAGTTCATATCATTATCTTATATGTGATACTCATATAATAGCAGTTTAATATACCTATATATCTTGCAATAAAAACAACCAATTTTAATTCCATAAAAATCTTACAAAAGATGCGTAATAGATTCCTTACCTCTTTGCAATATATCTACTGATAATTTTTAGCTTATAAAATCAATTTTATTACGTAAGCCCTAAATACGTCGTTATCCTAAAACGTATAAAATAACTATATTTAACTTAAATCCTAATTTATAATTATGTCAATCTACCATTTATTTTTACTAGTATGCCATAATCATAAATATATTAAAATTGTGAATATCAATTTTTCTAACTTAATTTTATTAAAATAACAATAAAATAAAAATATATGAATTTTATTTTCGTACAAAATATGTTAAAATGAATTTTTGAAATAAATAATATGATTTTAAAATATTTATAAATAAAATAATTAAAAAGTTTGATATTTATTAAAATAAAATTATTTGAAATTACAACCTTTATAGAAAAATATTTGTTATTTTTGAAACATAAATTGTTAAATAATTACCCTTGTCTTAGTGATTTGGTCTCCTTTGTTCATCCTTGAGATTGGGGGTTTAAACCCTACTTGAAGCATAAAATCTGCCTCTAATTTTTTTTTTTTTAAAATAAAACGACATGTAGTTTCTAAGAAAAAACGACACGCACTTTCTAGGAAAAACGACATGTTGTTTTTCACTTGAAAATTTTTCACAGAGAGCCTATAATCTAAATTCTAAACCTTTTACTCAAATATTTACTCAAATCCTTAGTTTCTTAACAGCTTTCAAAGCATAAAAACTATATATAAACAATATATAATCATCTCTAAACATCAAAAACATAATTCTCACAAGTTTTTATGCTAAAATACAACTTAAAATCAAAGTTAAAGTTTTAGAAATCTAACCTCAAAACTTAGCTTAAAACTGTGATTTGATCTTGAAAACGTTTAAGTCTCCTTGATCCTTGTGCTTGTGAGAAGTTGTTTGTGAAGATTTATGAGAAAAGATCTTGAAAATCTTGAAGAATGTTTGAGCACTTCCTTTGTTTCTCTCTGTTAATCTCACCATGGAAGAAAAAACAAAGAAGAAAAGAAGAAAAATAAAAGAAAGAAAAGAAAGAAATGCAAAGAAAGAAAGAAAGAGAGACGTGAAAGAGATAAGGAGAGGGAAATAATTGAGGCAGGTGAATAAGTGAGTCTCCTCAGGAGACTTTTAATCACATAATGCCAAAATAACTTTTTCGTAAATAATAAGAAGTTTCAAGGGCATTTCGATAAATATACTAAATAAGTATAGAAAAATTTTAGAAAATTTAAATATAGCTAGAAATGAATAAAATGAAATAAATTTTAGATGAAACAAATTTTAATTGGTACACTGATAATTAATTACCATAATACTCCTTAGAAAAATAACGAGAGTCACAAAAAGCCACCCAATCCAATTTCCCTTTAATATTTTGCTTTCATTTTTTATTTTTTAATTTCCTTGTTTCTTGTTTGTCTATACGTAATAAAAAAAATGAGAGACGAGGAAATTGATATCTGAGAAACTTATCAAATGCTACTAATTGACATCCATTAAGCAATTCGTCTTGTATTGAACACATCACAAATTTAAGAATCCAACAATAAAGGCTAAGAAAACAAGAAAACAATAAAGACAACAAACAACCTTATACAAAGGGCAAACAAAAATAAGGAAATAGAAAAGGCTCTATTCTCTAGATAAAAGTTAAGAGAGATCCCGTTAAGACCCTCAACAAGACGAAAGGAAAAAAAAAAAAAAAGAGAGAGAGAGAAAAGAAAAGAAAAAGACAAAAGAAAAAAAAGAAAAAAGACAAAAGAAAAAAAAAACTCTCGATGGAAAACATTAGTAGAGAGAAAAAGACTGCATGATGTAATCCCATTTTATTTGTGCAACTTAAAACCTCTTCCATTTTGAGATTAATAACATAGATATTTTTCTTTTCAAGATCAGCAGTCACAGCATTTTGCAAATTATAAAGCTTTGTCAATTGATCCATAGATCTTGAACCACAATCTCCAACCCTTTTCGAACAATTACATAAGCGTCGAGTTTCTCTCCTTGAAGATAAACATAGAGAGTAATATAAGGTAATTAAGAATACTTAATGTCAATACCATAGGGCATGTTTAGCACGCTGTATTAGCACTCTGTATTATATTATATAAAAATAGTATGATGTTTGGTGATATTCATGTATTGTATTATTTAATACGAAATCAAAAATTAATAGAACACAAGTCGTGATATCAAATATGACAAAAAACCTCCATAGTAGACAGTATTGTATAAATTAAACCAAAAGTGCGTGCTTAAAAACCAATCAAATATTTGAAATATATTAAAAATTAACATAAAAGTTGAAATTTTAGGATAAGATTTAAGACCGCGGTTTGGGGTCAGAATTCGAGGACGGGATTTGGGACCAGTGTCGGGGTTGGGATTCAAGACTAGGGTCTAAAGTCGAGTTGAAGTTAGGATTCGAGACTGGGGTCACGATCGGGATTCAGTGTCGATGTTGGTATTCGAGACTAGGGTTAAGATTGGGGACCGGAATAGGTCAGGATCAAGATTAGAGACAGGGGTCGAGGTTGAGATTTGAGACCGATTTCAGGGTTAAGACCGAGATCTGAGTCCTGAAGTCAGGGTCAGGATTAGGGACTAAGGTCAGGGTCGAGATTTGGGACTAGTGTTGGTGTCGGGGTCGGGGTCAAAATTCTAGGTTAGGATTCAGAATTGGGGTCAGAATCAGGATGGACAAGTGTCAGGGTTAGGCTCAGGATTCAAGGCTGGGATTTGAGACCAAAGTCAGGGTTGGGGTCAAAGTTAGAATTCGAGACTGGAGTCATAGTCGGGATTTGAGGTCGATGTTGAGATTCCAAGTTGGGATTTGTGACCAAGGTCGAGATTGGGATTTGGGACCGGGGTCAAAATCAGGGTTAGGAATTGGAATCGGGGTCAAGGTTAGGATTTAGGACCAGGGTTGAGGTCAAGGTAAGGATTTAGGGCCAGGGTCTGGGTAGTGGTCGGGTTCACTAAATCTTAACCTAGACCTAGTGCTAAATCCTAACCCCAACACCAATCCCAAATCCTGACCCTAAGCTCGGTCCCAAGTCCCTTTCCCAACCCTGACACCGATCTCGAATTCTGACCTTGACCCCAGCCCCAATCTCAAATCTCAACCCTGACACCGGTCCTAATCTCGTCCTCGACTCTGGTCTTAAATCTTGTCCCCAACCCCGATCTTGGTCTCAAATCCTAACCCTGACCCCAGCCTAAAATCTAGACCCTAACACTAGTCCCGACCCCAACACTGGTCCTAACCCTGCTACTCGTCAAGAATCTTGACTCCTACCTCAGCCTGAATCTCAACCATAACCACCCTGGTCTTGAATCTTGAATCCCGACCCCAACCCTAGTCTCAAATCACGAATCTCGATCACAACATGGGTTTCAAATCTCAACCCCTACCTTGAATCCTAACCCCGATCCCAAATCTTGTCCCCGACCCCAACCCTAGCCCCGAATCCTGACTACAACCTTGGTCTCGAATCCCATCCTCAGTCTCGAGTCTCAATCACGACTATGATCCCAAATCCCGTCTCCGACCTCAAATCCTGACCTCAACCTCATTCCCAAATCTTGACCCCAACTCCAATCTTAAATTCTTATCCCGATCCCAAACTTGAATTTTGACCCCAAAACCATAACCCAAATTAAATATATTTAAAGTTTAAATACTAATACAATATAATACGGTGATAAACAAACATTTTATAGTGTAATATAACATGTTAATTCGGTGCAAAACCAAACAATGTATTGTATAACACTAATACAATATAATATAATATAATATAATACAATGTGTCAAGCATGTCATGAGATCTGCCTTTCCTGTGCAACTTTTTTGGTGGTACTACACAATTTTTAATTATATGGTAATAAAAGTACTTGAAGAAAGAGTTTTGCCTACACATGTACATCCAAGTGAACAGATTTACCTACTACCTAGACATTTTGAAGCGCGTATACTTGACGCAAAAAATACACAGGGGTAGGAGAAATTCCTAGGGTCGGGAATTTAGATATGGCAAAAGAAAGTTACATGTGGCAATTGTTCATTGACACGTTGCTAGTTTATGTGGACATTGAAGAATATATTGTTTTCAAAAGGGAAATTGCAGTCATATATTAAAACGTTAATACAATCATGAGAGAGCATTAGTGTGTGGGGAAAATGCTTTTTTTCCTTTTTTATTTTTTATTTTTTCCCTTTCATCATCATCATCATTTGACCGGAAAAAAAAATATTTATTAACCATAAAAATGCAATCTGAAGCTATAAATGTGCAACCTAAAATTTACATTCAAAATCATGATGTTGTCTTCAAATTTAGCTTCAGCGTAAAAGTTTGAATTAAGGACGAGATATGACGACACACTCTGTTGATCAGACCATGGTCAGATTTCTTAATACCAGAAATTAGCCATTGGTACTCTGTCAATGTCGAGTCCGACAACGGCTCCAAAAACTCGCATCTAGCCAAAATATCAGGTGGAGGTACCCCAGCAATAAGGTTCGTATCCAGTTTTGGCTTGCCTTTGAGCTCCTTGGGCTCTTCAACAATAGTACTTTCAAGGGCTGAAGGTGATGCACCAGGGATTACCTCTTGCTTAAATGGAACTGCTCTTGCAGCTTGCAAGCAGAACTCGACCCACTGATGGATGAGTGGAGAAGGTCCTCGAATGCGTCCCCCGATTCTATTTGTTTTCAGCTGCGATGCAGCAGGGATTGCCTGGGAAAAGAACATATATTTTCACAATGAAAGAAGATGCTATAAAATTCATGACAAAATGTTCAGTTATCCCCCCCAACCTCTTTTCTTTTTTTTTTTTTTTTTTTTTTGAATGGTTAAAAAATGTGCCTTTGCTGCGAGACGGAGGTTTCAAATGCCATCCTAGCATAATATCACCGATATGTCTCTATTAAGGATTACAAAGATGGAGCTTTCAATGGCAGGGTTACTATACCGGTAGTGCATATTTCAAGTGTAAGATCTTGTCCAAATTCTATCAATATATATATATGGAAACTAACAGAACTAGATGCAGATTTGACGGCACAAAACATAGCCCCACTGGTAGGCTATTTTTGCATCACCCCGCACTATAATTCTTATATAAAGATTGTGGAAAGGAAGGTCAACTGATAAGTATGATGTGCAGGACATACCCATAGATCTGCCCATAGGCTAGCTCCGGACTTTGGAACAACTACTGCAACATTAGACGTGCGCTTGGCAATAGGAAGCACATCACTGCTCCATCCAACGGCAACCCAAACATCTCCAACTCCAAACGCTTTTAGATAGTTCATGTTGTCAAATAATCGTACCTGCATAAAATCAGGCATCATTTTGCAAGGACCACTCTTTTCTAACTAATCGGGACAATGCAAGATATTGTTCTTTATGAGCTTTTGACAAACTAACGACTGAATAAATCTAGAATTCATCAGAAGTGGAAAATGAATATTTAAATTTCAAGCAAAAATTGAAGAATATGGAAACTACTTTCAAAGCTTTCAGTGGTGAAGCCAAAACAGGGTACAAAAACTAAAACTCTCACAACCCTTCTTAAGCCCAGCAGTGTAAAATCTTCGGTCTTTCTCCTCTCTCACGGTCTAAATCCTTCATAGGCTGTTGACCAACATTCAAATGATAGTTATACAGGAAAATATTTAAGAAAACAAATCGCAATTTTACCTTAACTTCTTCAACCAAAAATCCGCTCCTCCTCTTTTCCTATCTCTAACTCAACGAGTGCATAATGGTGTTAAAATTAAGAGAAAGGGTGATTTCTTATAAAATTAGGAGAAAAGGTCATAAAAAAAAGATTAAAAAAAGTCGAACACAAAATGTGTGCACCACACGGCGCTATGTTGCAAACATAATATTAAGTGCTGCATCATACAACTGCATTTAGGCCCACAAAGGCACAGATCAAGTGCATAAACAAGTATTTAAACATAATCTCAACCTGATTTGCAAGCGATTTGAGTTTTAGCTGGACAGCGTCTCTCCCACCATCCACTTGTGAATCAATGTCGCTTATGTTATACGATGCTCCCATAGACTTCAAAACTGCACCAACAACCTCTCTAGGAGAATCAACCATTGATATTTTCCCTGCAAGTTCAGGTCGCCAGAGATCTTTCCAGTCCTGCAGTAGATTTTACCATCTTAAAATATCGTATAGAAGATCATGCTCTTAATAAGGAAGTGGTAAAAATCCAGTTAAATCCTTTCTTGAGATAAACCAAGGCTACATCCATTGTATCAACACAGACATCCAGTTTGACCTTAATTGACTACCAGAGGGACTATTCTAACTGATCATTGACACCATTAACTAGGTTTCCATCTCTGTCTACATAAGTATAATCTAAAAACCTCAAAATGTAAGCAGAAAAAAGGAGCTTCGAGTATATTTTTATTAACAGGCGCAGTATATTCTTGCAATTTTCAGAATGAAATTGGCATTATATGTATTTTAAAAGCTCATTTTTAGATGAGTGTGTAACAAAATAAGATTACTTCAATAATTCATGGAAGCTGCCTCTATTTCTTGGTTTTCAATTTGCAGTTTGTTTCAAAGTTTACATTTTTAACTTGCATCTTGCAGAATGGGAACCCTTAGTAATATTTTACTTATAAAAAAAGTGAACCACAGATTTAAAATTTTGTTGTTCTTAAAGATTCAAACATCATTGAATGATTTTTGAGACAAGTTACCTCTATAGGAGCCAGGTTATGCTTTTGAAATTTGCTTTTCTTGTACGCTATCACCATGCAACCCCACCGATATGGAGCAGCCCATATTTTACCATCAGGATCTATATCCCCTTCATTGTTCCTGCGTAGATACACCTGAGATTCGTTTAGTAAAAGTTTAAAATTCGAAATTTATGAATGAAAGGTTACCAATAAAACATGTCCCAGTCAAGTCTATAAGCTAAAGCTTGCACGACTGGAACTGTCAAAAATAAGATAACACATCAAATTTAACTGGCAGATAACTTAAAATGGCTGTCGTCTACATACTTCCTGAAAACAAATACTTGGCTAAAGATAAGAAAATCAGAAAAGAAAAGCAGTACTCTAAAGTCCACAGAAAATCAATATTGTAGAAGGGTACCATTCTATTCCATTTTATGAATAAAATTTTCGCCAAAAAAAAAGTAAAAATGAAATAAACATCTCCAGTATTCCAAAGATTATCAGGCTTAATGTTTCTAAACATTCCATAAAAAGGAAATAGATATAAAATAAGCATAACAACCATTGCTCAAGAATCAAGATGTCAGCAAATTACTCAATTGAACATGCTACCAAGGAAAACAAAGAAACAAAGGGAAAAAAAAATAATTGTTTTCTTACTTTCCAACTGGAACTCAAGGCTTTAAACCAGTCTTGATTTTCCGCCCCTTCTATGGACTGAATCATAGCCTTTTTAATAGCATAACTGAGCCAAGAGTCACCAACACTAATCATATCAGCTGCCACAACAGAAGATGGCCCAACATTGCCTTTGTCGAAGGACATTGAGAGATCAGAAAAGATGCTCTCAAGACTTCCTTGAAGCTTTAATTGAAATTTTAATCTCTTGCCTTGAGATTGCATAAAGTCCTTCATGTCACGAAGAATTTCAAACGATGAGCAATATGCATTTTACATAAACAGCATGCCCACTAGGAGAAAAAGAATAACAACAACAAAATCAACTTCAGTCAAGTACGGAACTATTTCCAACTTTCTTTACTTGAAAAAAGAAAGGAACAAGTTACAGAACGAGCTAATAGTTATACAAATATATGCATACATATATATATTTGTATGTATGTATGTATGTATGTATGTATGTATGTAGTGTATACCACTGACCTTTACCCATGAAGGTGGTACAGAGCCGCGTAGAGCAACAATTCTCAAAGGCACAGTCAAAGCATATGTTTTCGATTTCCAAGTCTCGAAAGCTTCTTCCAACCTTTTATCTTCCAACTTTTCCGCAGCAGTGTCAAGTTTTGTCTCGTATTGATCATCTATTTCAAAAGATGCACGGATCAACGAACAAAGCATAATGAGAAAAATTTCTGGAACAAACCCATTAAAACTTGGCACAGATAACGCTCCAATCAAATTAAAATATGACTGTTTTGCTTGCGTTTCTGTTTCAAACACCAAATTCATTCCCAAGTAGTCGTAATGGATCGAATTTCAGCAACAACGAACAAGCACATGAATTCTTAAACTCAATTTGATTTCAGAAAGTACTACAAGAACATGAATTCTGCTATCTCCTTCTCCTACTATTTCTAATAATTCTGAACTCTACTTTTCTCCAAAAAAAAAAAAAGGAAGAAGAAGCGTCAAAGAAGTTGAATATAATAAGACATTAACAGAAACGAGAAATTAGAATAAGCACCTCGAGATGTGTGGTCCTCTTGAACAATAGGAGCCGGAAGCTGGGCGGAGGCGGCGGAGCAGGCGCGAGCTCCGAGGATGCCGAAGAATAAGACGGCGGAAGCGGCGAACCGAATCAGATCGGAAGAGGAACAGCCGGAGTTCGCCGTAGACGGCTGTTCGAGTAGGCGGCGATCGGAGATACTTATGTTATTGTCGCTGGTGCTACAGAGAAGAGGCGCTAAACGAGCGTGAGAAGAAGAAGAGAAGAGAGAAATGGTGGGGATAGAGAAGCGGCTTCGAAAAGGAGGTGGATGGAGCATCAACTGCAGCGAGCCTGACGACGACGGAAAGGCAGCCATGGCAACTGGAGCCCAAACGGATTGGAGCACCTATATTTCCAGATAATTTGAGAAAAGGGCCAAAAAAAAAAAAATTAATTGGATAAATAATCTTTTTTTTATTAAAAAAAGATTTTCTTTAGTTATTGAAACTACCTCAGCTTTTTTCAGAGAAAAAAAAAAAAAAAAAAAAAAAAAAAAAAAAAAAACTATATCGAGGAAAGGAACCTAACCAAGGTGGACAAAAAAAAACTGAAACTGTTTTGATGCCTAGTTTTTTGATGCCCAAAAACCAAAAAAAAAAAAAAAAAAAAGATCATTGATCAAATAAATTTTTTTGAAAAAGTCATTTTTACAATTCCCTAGTCTAGGTAGGCCCCCCTCTTTTTTAAGAGTACGGCAATGAAAGCTCTTTAATATAACACAAATTCAGAGTCCTAAAAGGGTGTTTCTTGTGTTATTAGACAATACAACCGCATCTTAACTTAATAGAACAAACTCTTCTTGAAAATAAACCGATTACCAGTTTCAGCCAAATGAATAGGCTTCGAAAAAGCTGCATCCTAATCCCTAGCTAGAATTTAGACAAACCCTTCACGCTGAAGGTACATACAACAAGGCTTAGATGATTATCTAGCTTGACATCTACACCTTTACTGCCGTTATTGGACGGGGGAAACTTAATAACAATAGGACGTGGGAAGACCACCTCCTTTTATTACACACTGAAAATAACAAGAACAAAAATACAACACAAACAAAGGCAAAAACATAGGGTGTATTCCCCTGCTGCTGTCGCTAGCGCCATTGGGGCTTCCGCTTTTAGTTGCTTGTGGGTTGGCTTGAACGTCGATAACTCCCACCTCTACCCATCGACCCATTTGAATTCGGACTCAAGACAGGTATATCAAGGCCTGAACCACTTGAGATCTCTGTTGTTGCAAAGTTCAAGCCGCCATTACCCTCATCCTCCAACTCCCGTCGAATCTGGATCGCCACCAACAACCCTCTCTACACATGGTGCCTTTCCCTCCTTCCTCCACAAGCTTTCTTGCCTGAGCTTGCAGGGTCAAAAAACCATCGGCCATCGACCCATCTGTAGCCACAGATGTAAAGGTTCCTCTGCCCCTGCTCCCCCCAAATCTGCCCCATCTCAACCCTACCTCCCCCTTCACATGGCCAAGTCTCGGCTCCAACTCAAAACGGCATCCGATTTTGACCCTGAAGGGAGGGGGCAGTGCTCACACTCTAGAAGAGAGCCCTGCAGCTCTTCTTCTTCTTCTCCTCCTCTTTATTCCGCTCTCACTTTTGCTCTCTCTCACAACTGTTGCTTGTAGGTTTTCTTGTGTAGAGTGGAAATTTTGATGAAAAAGAAAAGGTGGGAGATAGTTTTTTGCCCCCCTCTTTTTTTATGCCCCCTTTTTCAAAAAATTAGTAAGGAATGACACTTTTTTAAAACTAATTATAATAAATGTTAAGTTTTAAATATATTTATAGTAAATGTCATATTTATGATGTAAATAATTTATTTACCCTTTTTTATAGTATAAATAATTCTTACTTACATTAAATTTATTTACGGTACAAATAACGTGCTTACCTCATTATCTATAATATAAATATTTCTTACCTACATAATAAATAAGTTGTTTACATTGTAAATATAATATTTACTACGAATATTTTTAAAATTTGATATTTAGTTCAAAAAATTTCAAAATTGATATTTCCCTCATTCTCTCTTTATTTTTTTTATTTTTTTTCTTTTCTTTCTAACTGAAATTTATTGCTACTATTATATTTTAGCTAGAATATAACACCCATTAAGTGTAAAATGCCTTAAATAAAATAAATTACCCCTTAAAAATAAATAAATTAATTAAAAAAGGTAACACGATGATATGAGAAGAGTAATATGATATTAATTCAACTTGATCTTTGTAAAGCTATAACATTAGTGTGGATGTCCAATAGTGTTTTGAAAACATAGGATAGTTCTAACTTATTCTAGTTCAAATCAATTTTGTACAAGTATTTTTAAAAAAAAAAAATTGAATTGATATAGTACTTATGGTTCGAATTGGCAATCCAAATGGGCTATTAATTTTCTTCTCTTACTCCTCTACAATGGTATCATTGAATAAATATCATATTATGTTTGTCATTGTTACTTATTATGTTAGGTGATAATATGATCGTCCTGAATATACTATAACAAATAATTTATGTGAATATATATATATATATATATATATATATAAAACATGCAATCAAATATTAATCATGTATTAAAAACAAATAAAAAACTATAAAATTTATATTTTTCGAATTAAGTTTCAAAGATACATTCACCTATTTTTGTTTTGTTTTAGGCTTATAAATTACAAGGGGTAAATTTCTAGCTTAGTGGTATTATTTTACTAAAAAGAAAATTATAAATTTGAAATGACTTTTAAATTTAGAGGTAAAGCTTTCTTCTTCTTCTTTTTTTTAGGGAAAAAACCAACAGTTTATTGACGAGGTAAATTGACCTAATAAATCAACTTTTAAGAAATAATACTTATGAAAATTCCAAGACAAGACGTATGTATTTTATAGGATTAATTACTAAAATTTTCCTTGAATTATAGTTTTTGTAACACTTTGTCTCTCGAATTTCAAAACATAACATTCGTTCTCCTCTAAAGTATAAACTGTTAATAAAAATGGTCCTTTCTAATGAAAAATTGATAAATGATTATAAAATTAGGAGTATTTTGGTAATCTTAGTTATAAAAATCACCATAAAAATTAAAACTTTGATAACAATGGTCTTTATTAATGATTAAAAAAATCAATTAAAACCAGTATACTATTAGAATCCTTATTTTTTGATGTATTAAAATTTTCTTCAAAATTTTCTTTTTTTTCACACTAGAAAAGTATTTTGAAATTTTAAAAATTATATATATATATATATATATCTATACATATTAGTGAAATGAAAAAATATATAACATAAATATATTCAATATAACAAAAAATATGACACAAAATTTTTAAAGAGAAAAAAACTCTAGCAGAATGAATAAAATTTCTTTCATATTTTTAAAGTTTTTATTGGTATTTATACCTTTTAGAATTTCAAAATACTTTTTCAGTGTGAAAAAAGTTAATAAAATTTTAAGAAAAATTTGGTATATTGAAAAAGGAAAGGATCCGAATAATAGTATATATTTAATTTTTTTTATCATCAATAAACTATTTATTATAGTTATAATTTTTTGTTGTTTTATAACTAGGATTACTAAAATACTCTTAATTTTTAAATTATTTGTTAATTTGCCGTTAAAATTCTAACAAAAGAACCTTTTTTTGTTAAAAGTTTATATTTTAAGGGAAGTAGATATTACGTTTTAAAATTTAAGAGGTAAAGTATTACTACAATTGACAATAGATATATAAAAGATTTAATCCTATTTTACATAAACTCATACTGCAAATAAAAGATATAAAACAATAGACAACTTTTTTTAATGGTGACAACCTCATTTTTTCTATAGATATTTACCTTTTTATACCCTCTATTTTAGGTTAATTTAAAAACTATACTTTTAGTTTTTTTATCTCATCAAATATATATCCTCATATTAGATTTAATACATAAATTCATACCTTATCTCAGTCAAAAACAGATTTTGTGTATTTTTTTGTTTTTGTTTTCTTCTTCTTCCTTTTTTTTTTTTTGCAATTTTTAATTTTTTTATATTTACTTAAGAATAAGTTAGTCATTTAAAAAAATAAAAGCAACTATTGACAGACATAAAATATAAATTTATATATTAAATTTAATCTAAAAGTATACATTTACTTTGCAAAATCCAAAAGCACTTACTTTGGAAATCAGAGATCAAAATTGTGTTTGGCACCCAAAAAAAAAAAAAAGGTGTTTGTGGAGAATTTTGAGGCTCGCACAACTGAAGCCCGAAGTTGGTCTGAGGCTGCTTTTGCTTTTAGCTTATGCGGACAGGAGTGAATTTCTTTAATAAAATTTTTTGGACACCCATTTTGTCCCCATCTGGTTAGCATAATTTCCTTAAGATGATCCCTGACTCTAGCATTCTCTTATTTGGTCTTTTCGTTTTTCTTATTCAATTTTTGGTTGGGTCCCTTTTTTGTTATTTCTTTTTTTTTTTTCCTAAAATTATAAAAATATTAATATTATAGTGAATAACTAATGAACAAACTATATTTTTCTAAAATTAAATTAAAAATATATATTATAAATTTGCATATGCATGTAAAATTATTTGTCAATGTCTAATTTGATCATTTTAAAACCCACATAACAATTGAGCCTTATAGTTTACCAAACACTATCATACAACTTTTAAAACTAACAGCACTTTTCTAGACACAGCTGCTTTATGGCACAGCTGGCAACAACTTTTCCTAAAGCTAAAACATTACCAAATCGGCCTTTAATGAGATAAAAAAATAAAAATATAATATTTGAATAAATCTAAAAAATATAATACAAAAAGAAAATAACCCGTTTTACATTTTTTTTTTTCTACTTGAAAAATAATATCAATGTTTCTTTTTAAAAGAAATCCACTCTTTTTTTTTTTGCCATGCTTTCCCTTTCGGGAGAAGATATGGTACTGGGAGAGAATAAAGCCCATTTTAGGAAACAAGGATAGAATTGAACGGCTACATTTCTCTTACCAAAAAAGAAACCACTCCTTTTTCCTCTCCGCTTTTCCTTCCATTCCACCGTGCCCAAAAGTAAAATATAAAATGGAACTGAAATTACCAAACCAGCCAAAAGATTATTGCAATTTTACAGATTTTCGACATTTCCGTCCGACAAGCTGCCAGTCGACTCTTTGCTTTATGTCGGCGAAGATGATTAAGCGCCCAAGCAGTTCTCCCAAGTCTCACACATGGAACAAAAAAGGAAGATAACAAAAATTATGAATAATCAAAATTATCGCACAGGCAAGTGCAAAATTTACTCTTCTGGCTACACAAAACCATATGCTGTATCTTGTTTGATTAAAAATTCAAGACACCTGAACAAAGCGAATTAAATTAATCTGAGGGCAAACCCCCACATCCAGGCAACCGAGTGAGCAAGAAAGCGCCTCCACCCCCAGAGAGACACAAAATTTCAAGCTCAAAACATTTTACAAATCTTGCAGCTGGGTTCATTGAATTAGTTTCGAAAGAGGGAGAGAAAATAATACCAAAAAGTACAAATATTGAATACAGAAAATGTTGTATGCGCACGGTATTAGAATACATCTGGTGCACTTTACTTTATATGGCCATTCACTTCACAACTACACCCTCCATAACCGTTGCATTAAGCACCATGGGCGGTGCCTCTCAGCTGGGCGCTACCACATATGTTTCCTGCCTTTTTGGGCAGTTCTATATAGCCTGATGGGGTAACAAGAGGATCAGGTAATTGCCCCATCGGGCTCAAAAGAGTTGTTGAAATAGTAGTATTATTGGGTGAAGATTTTTTTTTTGTTTAATTGCTAATCCATAATGTATTTTACAAAATAAGATATGAGCAACTGAAGTATCAAGTTTTCAAAGACACCAATTTGTTTCTAATATAAACAAATAATAAATAAATAAAACGTGGACAATATCACAAACTGTCACGGCCCGAAAACGGAGGCCGTGATGAAGGGAAAATTTAGAAAAAATAAATCGACACTAAATAACATAATCAGTCGCAATCACATCGACCCAAAAATAATAACAAAATAACAATCACTGTCACACGGGGCTTAAAATTCTACAAAGAATTTTACACAATTTAAACAAGTTACAGAGTCAAATATCGTATCTTACTCAAAGTTTCCATGAAGCATTCAACAAGGTCTCAAGCTCGACTGGTTTTACAAAACCTGAGAGGAGAATTTTTAAAACAATAAAACATAAGCGAAAGACTCAGTAAAATAATCAGTTCAAATTACTTCATTAAAAACTTGTAGTTATAAATAAAGAATTATGCGCAAAACATTCTTACCGAAGCTAAAACACAAGATCTTAACAAAAATCATAAATAATAAAATACTTACTTTTGAGGTGCCTGATTAATACCAAAGTAGCCTGCACAGGATTTAGGACCTGTCTTCTAGGTCGCTTTCTACATGACCTAAATTCAGAAGGCGCTAAAGTTTGAAATAAAAACTCAACCATCCGATAAATCTCATATTGGACAGCATTTGAAAGCTATCTAAAAACATAATAGAACTCGATGCAATCTTAGTCCGACATCAAAGTACCTAGAGCATTCTCAATCCGAAGTTTGATTTTATTTTTAGCAATTATTTTAGAAATCATATTTTCAAAAGCATTAAAAATATAAAAAATATAATTCTTTGAAAACACAAAATAACTGACATGCCGAATAACTTAAAATATCATTTTTTTGAATAAATTGAAAATAAAATGCAACAATTCTGAAAATCATTTAAAATAGACTTTGGCCAAACAATCTTAAAAGTACGGTCACAAAAGAAAGGATAGAAAATATCCTACTTCAGAATTAGAAATTCCAATACCATCAGCTCCAAATAAGAATCCAACGTAAGCTCCATTTAATTAAAAAACTTAAAATGCATTTAGAGTCAGAAATAGCGTTCAATTAAATATCATCATGTGTTTAATTATCAATGCGCTTCTTTACGCAAATTAACTTTAAAATACAATGATTGAACTCTCAATGCTTCTGAACATAAAATCCTTGAAAACATTTTAGGTCACAAAACATCAAGAAATAAATCATAACATAAGGAAAAACCAAACCCACATGAGCCGAAAGACCCAAGGGCCCTAGAGAACGGTGGTAGCCAACATTGGCTGTCACCCTAGTCGACCACCCTCTTGGCCGAGCTGGGCAGAGCCATGTTCTCCACCTTCGCGACCTGACCCAATTTTTGTTACTCCAATAAAGTTCTAATGTAAGAAAATGTTCCCAAGCACTTCGTTTAACAACTCAAAACATAGAAAACCACTTTCCCCATATTTTTAAAGGCCAAAACACAAGCCAAGACCTCAAACACATACAAAACTTCTTGAAATAGACATACATGCTCAATACTTCACAAAATCTCAGATTTAATCAAGGAAATAAGGTAAGAAATTTAGGATTAAAATTCGGATGCCTAAAGCAACAAAATTCCAGGTTTGGTTCTAAAATTACTCACCTTAATCAAAGGAAAAACTTGGTCTGATTCAAGCCTTTTTCATGTGGGGCTTGGGGCCAAAGAGTTGGTTTTTCTCTTCTGTTTTTCAGTGTTTTTTTTTTTTTGTCCGAGTTTGAGAAAGTGAAAGAAAGAGAGAGGAGAGACGGAAAAGAGAATAGAGCGAGAATTTGAATATGAAGTGTTGTGGGGTTATTCATGTGAAAAGAATTTAAAGACAGCAATCATGGCAACTTGTAATTAAGGGTAAGTGATATGGACAAAAGTGTAATTTAACATTTAAAGACCAAATACCTGGATTAACAATGACCTTGAAGTTAAAATATGCAATACAGCTTTAAACAACTAAAATTAACAACTTAATCACACTTGACACGCTAAATAAATTAAATTAACACGATTAATTACACTTTAAATGTACAGGAGCTATATCCCTTCCCTATAAAAAGAAATATTGTACTAAAAATTTTAAAAATCTAAAGTTTGAAATCATAAACTGCAAATTGTACTCCATGTAACTGTAACGACATCTGTCCCTACTTAAAACTCATAAAATAAAAATAAAATAGTTGAAATCACATAGGTTCAGTTCACAAGAGATTTGAAGCGTCTCTAATACCATAGTTGTCACAACCCAAAAACAGGGACCATGATTAAGAGAAAATTTAGAAAAAATAAACTGAGACTAAATAACATAGTCAGCCGACATTGACTCAGAAATAATAATAAAATAACAATCACCAACACACAAGGCTTAAAAGTACGAAAATAAGTTTACACAGTTTAATTACGAATAATATATTAAACTAACATCGGGACAAGTAATATAATACACGTGGCGTACAACGGTCATAGAGTAAAATAACGTTTCTCCCTCACAAGTTCCGTGAAGCATTAAACATAGTCTTGAACCCAACTAGTTCTGTAAAACTTGGGAGGGGAATTTTTAAAACAGTAAAATATAAACGAAAGGCTCAATAGGATAATCAATTCAAATTACTTCGCTCAAAACTTATAGTTATAAATAAAGAATTATTTGCAAAACACTTTTTCCAAAATTGAAACACAAGATCTTAATGAAAACCATAAATAATAAAATGCTTACTTTTGAGAAGCCTGATTAAAACCACCGAAGTGGCCCACCCGGTTTTGGGACCTACCCTTAGGTCGCTCTTTGCACGACCTTAACTCTGAAAGCTCTAAAATAAAACCTCAACCATCAGATAAATCTCATATTGAACAGCGTTTGAAAACTATCTAAAAATATAATAGAACTCCGGGCAATCTTAGCCCGAGATCGGAGTATCTTGGAGCAATAGAAGACCTTATAAGAAGTACGCAAGATATTGGTGAAAAGGCAAACTGTCTGTATCCACATATTCATTATTCAAGAACACGACTTCTAACAATTCTAAACCAGAAATAGATTCTTGTACATAATAGGTGCATATATCTCGTTTAAGGCCACACCTACTTTGGTGAAGCACTTGACAAAATGAAGCTAAAATACATGAGAAATAAAGAGACTATACAATTTTCTAACAAAAATTAATATAAAGGACAAACAACATTGGATCAGCGCACAAGCCTGCTTACATAATTTTGGTTGCCGGCGCTCTCTCTTGCCTATGTATATAAGCAGAGGGAAACCATCCAGCCTTGCCATTGCATTCTCCTTCAGACCACCCATTTTGGCCCACCTGGTGTCAGTGAAAAACAACATAATAAAGCAATGACAAACTTGCTTTCAATTGGGATTACGAATGGCTTGTTTGTGCTCAATGGTTAATAACTTAAAGCTACATCACAAAAGGCAGTAACATCAGCTATACCAAACTTTCAGTACCTTTTTTTTTTCTTTAATTAAAAGATGCAAGGGAGATCAAGTTATTATGATGGATTGTCCACCTTCGCATCGTGCCTATAGACAACTCCATGTGCGATGGTGCACATCATGAAAAATTTTATCATCAACATCACGAACGCACAAACATCAAGATTCTGTAAGTTTTGTAAAACCAAAATTGACGCTTTTTTGTCCCAGCATTTTTTACCCTTCACAAATATTTTAAATTCAGATGTGTCATGAAAACTACTTTTTCATCAAGTGTGTCACTTTTCATAACCGTGTCAATCTCTCATATAAGTTGCAAGTCACTCCCATGCTTGAAAACATGACGTACATGCTTGAGGATATACGTCAAAATCAGAGGTGGTATCCAAGACACTCTATTTTCTTTTATTAGGGGGTAGGAAAATCTAAACCTGGGACCTTAACATAAAAAGTGCAAGTGGAATTACTACCAGAAAGTCAAGACTGATTGCAATGTCCAATTTTCATTGATGCCAAAGTTTTGGTCACAATTTTATGAATTAGCTCTCATCATTTTCTGACTGGATGAAAAATATAAACTACTAATAACAGGAGGAAATGATTTCTGTGTCATTATGTAGTTTAGGGCTCCTACTCTTGGGGATTTCTACAGCTGAGATTAGCTCTGAACAAGTACCTGGCGAACGACAACATAATCGTCAACTGATAAACTCAGCTCGCCACCTGCTTGAGCATCAAACTGGTGTATAACCTGTAAGATCAAGGATATTACTCAATCACAGTAGAAATTCGAAAAATTCTACAATTTAGGATAGGCAAAAGTATGTAGGTAATCAAATTTCAATAGCTCTCTTAACAAGGACTAGTTCATGAAATTTAATTTCCTTGGTCTGTGGAAAAAAAAATATATACATATATATAAGTAGAAGGACTCACTTTAGCAATAAAGAAGGTGCCGTCTTGATTTTCCTGCTGGAACTTGTCTTCTTGATTTTTCTCTTGGAAGTTGTCATCTTGATTTAGAGGCCCACGAATATCATCCCCTCCATTTGACTTATTATCTTGAAGTCCGAGCAATTCATACACGTCTTTCTGGATTCTCATTGATGCTGATGGTGAAAACTCTCGTGGTTGTCTTTCTAGAGTCATCTAACACCAAGAAATTTTTAAAAAATGGGCCAATCAATTACCACATAAAAGTTGAGAGCATCTATGCATCTATGTAAATGCTCTTGAAAGGGATAAAAATGTTGTGCGAAAATGCAAAAATGTTGCAATATAATTGATGATATCATTAAGATGTTCATGTTTTGCTTGTGAACGCTTTTAGGGATTTCAGTCTTGAAAAACAGTGCATGGCATGTTATACAAATACATTTTCTACTCTAACATCCCAAATAAAGTGAAAACTTTATTCTGGATGCGTGAGATTGATCCTGAATATCCTATATACATCATATGTGCAGAGTAACGTGAGATTGATCCTGAATACCATATATACATCATATGTGCAGAGTAACGTATCTACTAAACCAGTTTAAGTAATACAACATTGAATTTTATAAAGTTCCGCATAAAAATTCAATATTTTGAGGGAAAATTTCTGCATTCTTTTATGAATATATTTCAAATTTTAAAATTTAAATAGACATTTTCACCAATAAGCTTAAATTAAAACTTCAACAACTCTGTCAACCTTGACATTTGCATCCTCGCAAGGAGCAAAAACATATAAGAACAATATAGAGCCAAGCAGCATAGTACAAACCTCGGCATGTAGCTTTTCTAAAATAACAAGAGTATGTTGATGGTAAGATCTTTCAGCATCAACCTGAAAAGTTGAATATTTTTTAGACTCAAATGACATAATAAGTACAAACTCAAGGTTATGAACAGCACCTAACCTTTTAATTAAACTATTTATTGATACCCTATGAAGGTTATTAACCTTCTGATTAAATTACTCATCAACACCTTTTGATTAAGCTTTTGATCAAGCACTTATGGAGAGATGTTGTTGGAAGCTACTGATTTGGCCTTGTAGTTTTGCTTTTTCATATTTTTTATGTTTTTTTGTCTGTTTTTGTTTTAAGTGTTGTTGCTAGGATCTTTCATCCTCTTTCCTCTGTAATTGATTCCAATCAATAGAAAAAAAGAAGTTTTCTTATTAAAAAGTACCCTACGAAGTTTAGTCAAAATGTTCTTTTCCTTAACTTTTGATTATGCATGAAAGTAAAAATCATTATATCTGGATTTGAATTTGCAATGGTATATCTACACCCTAACATCACAAAAGTATCCCTTATGCTCATATCTCACATCGGCGTCAATGTTTCAATTAAAGTTATTTAGCAACACGTAACTATATATCACAGAAGTCAGAAATGCCATAAAATCCAAGAAAGTAAATTATATAACAAGTTAACCCAGACACCTCGGTGGAATCAGAAATATGATGAGATCAAACTCAAATGACTAGAAAACAGAGAATTGAGAACAAAAGAAAGGATCTATTACAGCTTAATTGTATCAAATGAAAAAGAAAAGAAACAAAGATAGAGGGGACATTCGAGAGGTCCTCTGCTCTCCGATACAATTCAGAAAAATGGATCAATGATGATAACCCTCTCCTCACTCTAACATTTATTCCCTTCATGCAGCTAGCTAACTAACAAACCATTTTTCCCATTTGTGTCACACCTCCCATGCTCTCCCAAAAAATCCGGGACCCAATCCCCAATGGCCACTAGTCAATCGTCAGCTAACTCACCCACAAGAGCCAACATCCGTGTTGCACCTACACCTACATTGGGGCCTATCAAAATAGTGTGCAAGACTGGAGGCATAAGTATTCCCTGTGTATGTAATGGTAGATAAGTGTTCAAACACGCACACTTCACCCTCCGGGGTTTGAACCCTGGTCTGGTGGAGGAACCAGAGACTTTTTTCAGTGGGGGCACTTGGAAAATAATTAGACATAGTATTTCATTCACATGAAACTTGGTTATATATTTGAATTATAGCATGGGGGCATGTTTATTTATTTTTTTCTTCCTAAATGAAGGCAAAGCAACATATTTCAAATTTTTAGTCAGGGCACAGTTATAATATTTCTTCAAAAATAGGAGTATTGCTACTTTTTTTTTAAAAACAATTAACAATTATGAAAAAAATCTCAGAAGTTGAGTGGGGGCACGTGCCCCCACTCAACAAGGTGTGGCTCTGCCACAACCTTAGTCACACACCTACACACCCCACCACTTGAGCTAGCCTCAAATGGCACCCTGTGTTTATAATGTACACCAGCCTCTTAACATTTTAAGTTTATTTATAAGAAAAAAAATTTATAAAGTAGTAAAGATTACCATGGCAAGAAGTGTATGGAATGTCATCTTTTGCTGATGCTCCTCAACTGACAACATAGCAGCAGTTGCTTCCCGGCCAAGAGCCATAATAGAAGATTTAAGCTCGTTCAGTCTTGCTTCTGCACTTTGAAGCTTAATTGAACTCTCTTCAGATATAGAAGGGCCTCTGGATTTTAACCGGCGCCTCAGAACTTCAGCCACCTGATAAGAGAATAGATATTCACAACAAATATGTTATGTTTTCTTTTTCTTTTTCATTGAACTTAACAGATTCTCAGATGACCAAAGTACCTGGGCTTCCACATCCTGACGTAGTTTGTCATAACGGTGAGCCAAGTGACGAGCATCCTCCAAAGGAGCTCCATTTATTTGTGCCCGTAATGGCTCACAAACCTACAGATTTTAAAGCCTGTGAACACAGTTACAAACACACACACACACACACACACACAAATGGAGCAGTTGGAAGAAACTCCATGATGGTATATTAAAAGACATAAAATCTCTCTTTCATTCATCCATTTCTCAGCAAACATGTTCCTATTAGTCACCACAGTTCACATTCCACAGCAGCAGTTGAACATCCCAATCTCAAGCCTATGCAGCCAACAAACCAAAAATTAAAATAATAATAATAACAATTATTAAAAAAAATTGGAAGGAGGCCTAGATAAGACTAGGAGGAAGCCACCTATACCAAAAATTATTGTCTTGGAGTTCAAGAATAGGAATACTAGTTCTGTCATATTACCTAATTCCCTAAAGTGCTCAAAGATTTCAGACTTTGTTAATTAAAACTGGGAAGTTTGCACATGCGAAACGTGGCTTAGTGTCTTTCTCCTCCTCATTCCTGGTCTCTTCTAGACAGTCCATGGATTACCGTTGAGGGCCATAGGGTAGTGTTTGCAACCTAAACTTTCTCTCCCTGCCCAAATAAAATCCTAAAACCCACAAGTCTTTTCCATTCCTATGACCCTCAAATATAACTTCTCATAAAACAATTCCTTTGAAAATCCAAAAGTTAGACTTAAAGTTTAAAACCCACCACTTTCAAACAGTGTCGTCCAAAGCAAAAATTATTCATCACAAGGATTTAAAACTTGATAATTAATAAAGCATTTTAGTATTCACTAGAGCAACAATTATAGGAAGGAAAAGAACTGAAATATATTTCACACACTCAATGGCATAGAAAATAGTAAAATAAATCCTCACAAGAATCACCAATCATGTGTAGACATTGATATAATGCTTGCACAAAAGAGATGATGAAGAAATTACCTGATCGCTAAGGACCTTAAGCAAAGCTTCTCTCTCCTTTTCTATCGAAGCATGTGAGGTACCAAAGTAAGTAGAAGCTCTAGCAAGGGCAGAATGAATGGTTTGATTTGCATCTCCATATTTGCAACAATCCTCAGCTAACTTTCTCACTGAATAATTGAAGAGAAAATCTCATACACTAGCATTGAAGAAGGAACAAAATACATCACATAAGAAAAACCGCTACCTATCTCCATTTGCTTTGCGCATGCAGAAATAAATCCTTCCACTCCACGAACAATGTTTCGCTGAAAATGCTGGTGACCATAACTGATAATTAAACTCCATAAATATTACTAGAATTCCAATATAGCAATGCTTGAAGCAGTAATTTACAGTACATCATAGAATTTACAACTAAATAAATTTGTTGTAGTCAAATGCAAAAGAAATTTTTAAACGCTTGAATATAGACCTTAGCTGCCCTTGTAGAACTATATAAATTTTGAAGTTGTTGGTGGCACAAGAGCTCAGCTTCATCAACCATATCCGTATCATTACTTAAGCTTCCCAATCGTCTTAATACTGCCTGCAACATAAACGACATTAAAGCCTTAGAATTTAGTAGAAGACCAAAGTTCAGAACCTGGGACAACCTTATGTGCTCAATGACGTCAACTACAATAAAAGGTGCTTTTTCTTCCATAAAAGACTGCAGTAAAGTAGGATCAATGTTGTGAAAAATAACGTCATTATCATTGTCTTAAGCATGGAATTATTATAAGATGATTGCGGGTTTATAAACTTTTGGGTTCCCTACCCTTGCAAATTGTTCCATGTGGGACTTTGGGTGTCGAACATATTCTTCTACCTCTGTTCTCTCTTTTATATTGGTAGAGAGAGAGAGAGAGTGCGAGAGTGGTGGCACCAACAAAGATAATTGACACTCTGCAAGATTTCATAGTACCTTCGGCTAATCGCAAATTCAAAAAAAAAAATAAAAAATAAAGAGCGTTTCATGACTACAACCCCACGTGTGAGGGATGAATCATGAGGAGTAAGTGGCGTCCAGTTTCCAGGTTATTGACCATAAGGGCAAGTCATGGCTTCATTTAGGCTTAAAATTGTGCAACTATCATCCTAGCAAATGAATAGCAGCAGCAAAGATGAGAAATGCAATACTGCCTGTATGGTAAGGGACTGGAATCCAGTATCCATGACTTTATCTTCACGTTATAATGGTAAAGTTCTGTACCCATGACATTGCCTCTTTAGCCTTAGGCCTTTTTTTTTTTTTTAGTTTTTTTGTTGTTGAATTTCTAGTCCACAGCCTTAAAGGATTGCAGGTTTCTTTGTCTTGGAACAAAAAGCAACTAAAAACTATGACTTATGTCCATTCAACTTAGCAACCTTAACCATCAAGCCATACCAATTGATTTATCTGCTTTTTCACAAGTTATATCAATCTAAACCCTTTTTTCCTCTCTCTCTGCATAAACGTCACTTTCCAAAAGTGAACCACAAACCAAAGAGAAGGGTGCAAAGTAACAGATTTCAAGTTTTTACTCTTGTCCAATCCCGGATCAGCCATTGGACAATAAATGCTTCAAGTGCCTTGAAAGTGTTTACACAATCAACCAAAAATACCAGTTTTATACGTTGGAAATCCTTGTTGAAAAGCTAATGCACTTATCCACATAGCCCAAACCCATTTTTGAACTCTACTTCTTTTGCTTTTTTTTTTTTTACTCTGTCAAAAGAAGCTAAAGACATTTAAAAAAAAAAAAAAACACGAAAACAACTAAAAAATAAAAGAAAAAGGTAAGAAAATTTAACAAAGAAGATTCTCTTGAACCAAATTTCACGCCCAGATTATCATCATAATCTTAAAAAGCATGCAATTTGGATTGATCCACAGAGTAGACCTATTTCCGCTTTACAACGAGCAAACAAAGCTTAAAAGCTTAAAGTTTATCATAATCATCAATTTTATAAAATGAACCATTTGCACAAAGAGAAAGAATCCAGCTTTGCAAAAAGAAAGCTTAAAAGCTATTTCATGATATATATATATATATAGACACGCGCGCGCACACACACACACACACATAATGATGATCGCCGATATGGAAGCAAGAACAAAACCTGCTGTTGCCTAGCGACTTGCTCTCTGAGCTTGGTGGCCTGCTTCCGAATGGCGTCCATGGAATAAGCAAGCAGAAAGATGAAGAAAGAGAGACAGAAAATTAAGCCCTAGAAAGACAAGTACTACTTATTAGATACTGATCACCAGGCTGGGGAGAGAGAGAGAAGAGAGAGAAGGGAAAAAGTTGATTTGCTTTTGGTGTTTTCGCTGTTTTCTCCCAATCACAATCAGAGAGTGCTTTGTTGGGTGGGTAACCGAAAGTGCACAGATGGGAATTGTCAATTGAACGTTAAATTTTTGGATAATAAACAAAAACATGGCAAAGGGAAAGAAGAATCTTTGTTTTTGTTGAGTCAAAGTCGAAAAGTACTTTCAAAAAAAAAATTAAAAAGTAAAAATAGTCTATTCCCATTCTCATTCCAATTTCTATCAGATCAGAAAGAGGAAAAATCATGCGTTGGAAAGTAACTGTCTGTCTGTCTGTAATTAATGACGATTCTGATTTCCAAACAGCATCGATCAACGGATGCAACTGTTTCAGTTCTGTTCGTGGGACTGCCATGCCGGTAGTCGTACACCCATGTTTTACTTTTCTGGGGAAATTTGTAATAGTAGATTTTTATTTTTCCTTTTAGTAAATGGCAGTAAAGAAAGATTGTTTGGCTTGTGTTTCACAAGCTGGTCAGTTTTAACATAAATAGTAGGAAGCTTTCGTATATAATCACAATATAAAGTAAAGATATAAAATGCATATAAAAAATATGTCACGATGAAAATTACTTATATCATACAATATTTTCAATTTAAATTTTTAATTATAGATGTTAAAAATTTTACAATATAATTACTTAGAAGTAGTTAGTTCTAATTAACATTTTAAATACATGCTCCATAAAAAATAAGATTGTTTAGCTTGTGTGTGACGAAACAAGTTAAAACTTATCTGTTTCAATACAAACAGTTTGGAGCTTTCACATATTACAGAATAAAGAAAATATATAAATTTAAATTAAAAGTATGCTATAGTGTAACTCTCACATGCTACAATATTTTTAGTTTAAACTCTTAGTTAGGAATGAACAAAAAAGAGAAGTTTTCATAAATGCGATCTTTTAATATTTACCTTTTATAAGTGCCTCACATGTTCGTTTATAGCATAACTTAACATGTAACATGAATGACAATATGACATAAATAAACACAACTTTGAAAAATGTGGCATAACATGTAATTTTCTCAACAAAAACCAAATAACCCAACGAACCTAATTAACCCACCCAACCTATCGAGACAAGGTTGGTTTGTGTTAGTTTATGTTAGTTTATAATTTATTGAGACAACGTTTAAACTTTCTAAGATCTAAAGGGATAATTTTAATTTAGTACCCTTTGTTATATTTAAATATAAGTTTAGTGTCATATGTTTTAGAATATTTTATATCGGTACTTCAACTTTTTAGAAAATCTTTTGTCATACCCATAGGCTTTTTTGGGACACAAAAAGGCACAACAACACATATTTAGTACAAAAAAAAAAAAAGCCTCTGAGTATATAAAAAATTTTTTCTAAAAAGTTAAGATATTGATATAAAATATTCCAAAACATAAGGTATCAAACTCATATAAAATATTCTAAAACATAAGGTATCAAACTCATATTTCAATATAATATATGGCATTAATCTCAAATTTTTCCAGATTTAAATGTTATGAATTTTAGTTTTTTATTTATTTTGGATTAAATTGTTAGTTTTGATTTTTTTTCCTCTTCTATAACACTCAACTTGAACAACCCACCCAACCTACATAAACTTTAATTGGATGGGTTTGCTTTAAATTTGAGTTAATTAGGTTGGTTAAGTTTAAAATCAGCCTATTCAAACTTTGATTGGGTGAGTTGAAAATTTTAAAAACCCACCTAATGTTCACCCCTGCTCTTAGTTTTAACTCATTTTTTTGAACACTATATAATATTTTAGTTAGGAATAAAAAATTAGTAAAGGCTATTCTTATAACATGTAGTTCGAAATTATAAAAAAGCATATTATGTATCATGTATAATCTCGATTTTTATAGTTTTACATCGGATTGCAAATTTACAATCAATCCCTATGTTTTATTGTCAATGATAAATTTTGATTGAACAAAGACCTAAACACATCTGAAAAAGAATTATAAAAATAAAAGAAAGTTGATGTTGTTCCTTTTTAATAAAGTGTTTTAGTATTTGCTTTTAGAAAGGCACGTTGGACTTTTTTCTGGTTAAAACTCAATAACGGATATTTTTATACATGTTATCTTTTGAAACTGAATTTATATATATATTTAAGTGTTATACCACTTAAACATGAGGTTTGAATAATAGTATGGTACAGCCTTTTAAGTGTGCCATCAATAAATATAATTTTTTAAAAATGTGGCATATGTAATTTTCTCAACTTGTTTACTGATGGCAACCCACCGACTTACATGCAGGTGATAATCTACCGTATTACCAAAGGTAGTCTGATGTGTTACCGAAGGTAATTCCAGTGTATGACTGCTACTGTGTTACCAATAAGATAGTTTACCATGTTACTACCTGTAGTTACTAAAATACTACAGAAAAATTGAGCAATTTGATTGTCAAAAAGATCAGGCCATACAACAAATAGTTCTTTATTGCCATGTCGTTGTTAAAATTTACGCCTAAAATCATTTAGCAATGACATAACGTGTCGTTGTTAAAGACTCAAAAAAGAGTTGCTATTTGGTTGTGTCGTCAATATTCTCAAAAATGTTGTCGCTCAAATTATAAACTCTGGTGGTTTTAACATAATTCGGTGATGTTTATGTAGATTAATAAGGTATTTTAAAGGGTAGGGGACCGTTGGTTAAAACCATTTTTAATGTAGCATGTGAGAGCTTTACACTGTAGCAATTTTTTTATTGTTACTGTAACATGTAAGAGCTTTACTCTGTTTATAACTACAAAAATGATAAAAACCACTTTTGTTAAATACAAGATAAATGTTTAACATGAGGCTATTGCATAAGCCCAATATTGGTTAGGTCTACCTCACATATATTTAATAGCTTATGCGCGTCGACACGAATTACTATCCCCACTTGTTAAAAATTTATGTGGTTTTCATGTATATATTACATACTATGTATGCCTGTGTTATAACAGTATACCATCATAGTTAAATATTACGACAAGGACCCCTTTGCTTTCGGACATAGGCATACCTAACCCATGTCGAATAGTAGCAGTATTAATGGTGTCATTGGGATTTAACCCTACTACACTTAGTGGGCCTCATCTGATTGGGTTGGTGAGACGCACATAGTTTAGTAATAGGGATAAATCCCCATGAGGATTAAAAAAAAAACATTGTTCTTTTTTTTAAAAAAAAAACACATTTATCAGTTAAAATATTAGTATAATGTCGTTATTTGCTGCGAAAATTTTGTCCTAATATATTAACAAGTTAAAATATAGGTTTAATGTCATTTGTTGCTTAATGCATTTGGCAGAGTGTGCCTGTCTAGCTATTTATTTATGATTTTTTTTATATATCTATCTTGAATATTCATAAATATTTATTTAAACTCAACATAAATGACTCCCCGGAAGAGTTTTTTTAATTAATTTAGAAAAGTACGGACGGTAAAAGTTATATAAATTTTGTGGGCCATCTAACTACTTCGTTGTTTTGTTGTCGTTTGCTTTCTTTATAACTTTTCTTGGTCATCATAGGCAAGGCTCATTAGACAGTCCAACACCCGCCATACATAAAATGCAAGGTTTTCAACAATATCATAACATGGACACACATGAAAAGACAAAAAAAAAAAAAAAAAAAAAACCAAAATTAATCCAGAAGAAAACACGCCACGCAAAAACAAAAGGAAAATTAAGTAGTAGTAGTGCTACAATAACATAATATCTAGATGGATAAACTCTTAAGTCATATGTTGGTGCAATCAATAGGCTTAAACGACACAGTCTGGCTCTCAAGGTCATAGCCAACCAAGAAGTTCATCTTAGCCAAATTCCCAAATATAGCAAGGTCGTTTGAAGTCCTCAACCTTTGCAACAGTGTTCATTGGCTGCAAAACGACAGCCACCCCAATAGAATGAGCCGTTATAACTGGAGTACTAGCAAGACTTTTACTGCCCTTTTCAGCTCTGAAACAAAGGCTCATAACCCCCTTCGGATCGCTGACTTTCTCGGCGTCGTCGACAGCCTCCGCTAAAGTCGACACCAACTCGCCGTGGAATCCAGGCGGAAGAAAGGTTAGTGTTGTCCCTGAATCAATTATAATATTGCACAGGAAAGAATGATAAATTTCGTTTTTAGATGGATGTTGGACCGAAATGGTAAGCATGAGATAAAACTGCGTTTTCTAATCCTTGTATTAATGGAAAATTTATACATTTAAGTCAATGTCTTAAAAACCAAGTCCTACTAAGTCTTTCGTTTATAAGTTTATTTGTTTTAAAAATGCCCTCCAGGTGGTTTGCAACATACTGTTGACTGGGACACTACTGATCGAACCCGGGAACTGTAGGAGTTTTAATTAAGCTATTTGCTTATTTAATGAAGGCATGTATTATTTAATTATTATTTATTTTGGATTGAACTGTAGTTGTATTTTATTTATGTCGATACAATGTATATACACAAATGTGGGTTCAGTATGGCTTGACTTGTTCTCACTAGTTTTTACTATTTTAAGTTACTTTAGCTTAGAGGTAATTATCTAAAAGTTTTAAATTTACCAAATTTTTATAAATATTTCAATTAATTAATTAACAAGTTTAGTTAAAATTTGCTTAATTAATTTAATTAAGCAACCACATCACCAACTAGCTTTAGGTTCGTGACAGGAGGAGCAGCTATACTCGCAAGAGTCGCCGCCACACACAGTGCTGGGGCCACCACAGGTCAATTTGAGCAATTCACTATAGGGTTTGGACTCACAAGGATGTCGCGATACGAAGAGGATTGGTTTGGATTGAATAGAGGTGGGGTTTTGCTTGAAGCACTAGGAGGACGGCTTGCACTGCATCCAAATGAGGTCACTGCCGATGTCTGCTATGCCGAGGACCTAGACTGGCGGGGTCTCGAGCGAGACATTCATGAGGCACTCTCCCTCGCTTGGGATGATTTTGGATTGAATTGATTTAGATGGCGAGGAGGAAGAGGAGACTAAGGTGGTCCGTTTGTATAACCAGTTGATGCGAGAAAAGGAGCGGCGGAAAGCGTTGTGAAGGTGGTCAAACTTACCAACCGCCGAGCGATTGTAGGTCAGGGAAAATGGTGAATCACGTTGTATGAGATCCATGGAGAAGCCTCTCTTATGTGCTTTTATTTTGAAAGAACAATCAATAATGAGCGTAGCAAGACATGCAAAAAGAAAAGTATAACAAATACAAATTATGGCCTTCCATATTTTCTTTTCTTCTAAACAAAAAAGGAAAAAATTCTACAGGTTATGGCGAAGGAAATATATATGTGTTCTTGTGTTTATATGGAAATTGTACAAATTTACAACAGTTGGGACCTGGAAGGTTAAAAGATTGAGGATGATATGATGAAATTTAACACCGTTTATCGCAACATTAGATATAATAATTAAGTTGGTCAACTTGTTCATAAAAATGTCCATTTAATTTCTTTTTCAGTCAGTGAGAATGTAGCAATGCATGAGATCGATTGGCAACATTTGCGGAAGATCTAAAGTCAAGCGACAAAGAAAAAATAAACGGATTGTATTGTTTTTTTATTGAAGATAAAGTGGATATTGCAGGTAATATGATTAACCGTTTAGAATTCCAAAGTACGTTTGTGTAGTAGTGAGGGAAAGGACTTGTGTTTCCGTTCGTACTTTAACGGTAGAATTTACTAGTTTCAGTCTACCAATTAAGGACATTGGCATGCTAGAGTATGTATTATATTCAGTTTGAAGTCAAATTTTTCCTTAAAAAAAAAAATGGCAGCAATTACATCATTTCCCCCCCATCCAGCTTGTGAATTGGTAAGCGAGAATTATTTTCATTTATTGAGAAAATCTTGAATAATGGGTCATCTCCAAAAAAAAAAAAAAAGTAATAATAATTATGGAGAAAATTATTTAGGGTGTGTTTGGTTCGTGGTTTGAATCATTTTGCTACAGTATTTTCTTTCACAAAAATTAAATCTTTATTCAAATTTTTTATTCAAATCTATAAACCAAATGGACTCTTAGTAATTTTTATGTTGTGGCACTCATGGCAATCGTTTGCCACAGTGAGTTCTTCATACCTTTATTAATTGAATAATGGGCGTCTGTGTTAATTTTATAAACACCTATCATTTAAACAATGACAACTTATATATCACAGATATTAAAAAGTTGTGGTAGAAAATAGAATCCCAACAATATTTTTCTTAAATGTCTGTTAATGAACAGTTTTTTTAAGGGAATTAAGAAAGCGTTGGGAAATAGAATGCAAAGCGAATCACTTTGAATGGAAGCATGAATGGAAGCATAAATGTTGATTCTAACTAACAAATAGTATAAAGCTCTCAGTAGCTACTGTAAAAAGTAAAAAGTTAATACAAAATAAAGTTTCTCATACTGTAATTTTTAAACTAATATTTTCAGTTTCAACCATTCTCTCAAACACCCTATTAGTAATAGAATCGGTTCAATTGAGTACGTGGAGAATAAAGAAGAAAACTCAAGTTCTTTTGTTGCATAGACGATTTGGACGCAAATAAAAGGGCTTGTAAAATAGATGATAACAAA